>JAKSZT010054350.1:1819660-1960233 GCA_026826555.1 Tolypeutes matacus | reverse complement strand
ACTATACTATACTATACTATACTATACTATACTATACTATACTATACACTACTCTACATAAAGAGTATGTAGACTATGCCTCTCTAGGAAATTACCTTAAAGAAAAGACAAGTCACCTATAAAGTACACAAAAGAATCCAAAGTTTCAAGCATATGAACGTACAGTGGCTGGCACATAGAAGACTAAAACATATTTAAAATATTTGCTGAATAAATCGATGACCACAGCTTGGGAATAAGGTACTAATTCATCCTTACCATTGGACTGAAAAATGATCTATAGTATTAAAAATATCAAGTAGGAAAAAATTGAGTCCATAGGAAGAAAGCCTTGGAAGACATCTTTGTAAAGACCTCAGGACTAATCTATTTAAAGATCTCTGGGTTTCTATTTAACATAGGGAGAGTATTTTAATGGCATCTGAATAGCTCCAAACGGCTAAAAGAACTTCCAAGGAGCCTAGTTTTTAATAGGGAGGAGCCTATATATTATACTTATATAGCAACTGAAAGCACTAGAAAACCGGGGTTTCTCTTTCTCTCTGAGGGTCTGACAGCCTTCTCAGGACCATATGGATGACCTTGTAACTCCCAATACAAGCACCTGGTCTGTAATTGATGAGTACCTGGCACTTTTCTTCTTAAAAGTTATAAATAACCCTATTAATTGTACAATTTTCCCATTTCTCCTAGAACTTTAGCTTCTGAGTATGCCAAGTGTGGCATACTAGAAAGAGATCTGGAATCAAAGCACCTCAGTACAAGCTGTAATTACAAGCTAGATGACTTCAACTTCTTTATAAATTTACTGTAAAACGAAGACGTTACCCTTCCCACGCCAAACTATGGGGAGCAACATGAAATTTATCTCAAATACTGTTTAAACTGCAAAGCAAGTTTCACCAACATTTACTTAGGCACAAACATGGCTCCTGAAATCTATCTTCTCCTTTACCTCAAGACTCCCAATTAAGTCTAGAGACACCAAAGAGGAGCCTGGAACAACAAAAAAGGGCAAGTGGTAGCCTCTCTCCTGGCTTGTTAAAACCTCCTCTCTCCCTTAACCTACCCTACAGAATCAAAAACTGAAATCCATGGCTAATATAAATCCATGTGCATGCCTAAAGAAAGGCAAAAATAAGAACAGAAGAATGGAGAAGAAAAAAAAAAAAGAAAGAAAATACCTCTACCATACTTCAATTACCATCTTTAAAAGTATAGTAGAAAAATGTCTTAAATTTGGAGTCAAAAGCCCTAACCAGCTTAGTAGCTATGGAAATGTCACAACGTCTATAAACTCTACTTTTTCATGGGCAAAATGGAGACCACAATAGCTGCCCTATTCCAAATGTCTGTAGGAAAGTTCAAAAGTTAACGTGTAAAAATATTTGGTAAACTCTAACATGCTATGTAAAATGCAAATACTTCTAATAATCTGAATTATTACAATCAATCTGAACCTTTCATGTATGAATTAACCAAAGTGGGTGAGAAATGACTTCTTATGGCTGATTACCTCCTTACTTATTTCCAAACTAACTAGAATAAGCTGTGCATATTCTGAGATCCAAAAAACAAAGGGCTGTCTACTCTAAATGTCTCTGAACCAGACCAGTGATGAACTGCCTTCTAGACACAACACTAAAAATCATAATATAATCTTTGGAATCCAGTTTCTAGTGCAACAGGGTGAGCTCCTACAGCTTATGGCTCTCTCAAGTACTGAGAGTGGGATGAGGAAAAAACAGGGCACATTCAGCCTGTGGGCTGAGTTTGTGCTGAGAAAACTCATCCTTCCTATTTTAATAAACCACGAGTCAACAGGGCACAGAAAATACATTCTTGGCCACCTGGAACCCAGCAGAAGGAATATGCAGGGGTTAAGAGTATAGGAGCAGAGAAAAGCCATGGAGAGATAATTCTAAAATACAGAAATGATACCCACAAAGAATGCCACCCATATGCCAAATAGTAACTTTTTGCTGGTCTGTGACTAAACTGCACTTAACTTCACCGAATTCATTTATGTTCATAGTTCTCAGGTTTCTAAAACCTTTTTAAAGTGCTGCTTCTAGGGAGCGGATGTGGCTCAAGTGGTTGAGCACCCGCTTCCCACATGGGAGGTCCCAGGTTTGGTCTCCTGTTCCTCCTAAAACTAAAAAATGACTATCTCAGAGCAAAGTATTTTACTCATGGTGTCCATATTTTCTGAATTCCAATAATGAACTGGCCTGGCAAATGATTAATAAATTCCTTCTGAGTACTAGGGCTAAAAGGTTGGCATTTCAAGATATTTCATATTCTTATGATTGCCTGGGATGAAATATCTAGAATCATGACTAGTCTTGAAAAACCTACTCATCTAGAGTACCAATAGGTTCAGGATCCTTTAGATGAAAATAGGAAGGGTACTCACCAGATGAGGCCTAACAGGATGGGATCTAACATCCCAACTCGAGTTCACTCTCAGGAAACATTAGCTGTAACTGATGCCAAAGCCCCAGGTGCCATCAACACAGACAAAATCTACTCCCCTCAATATGGAATCTCATGAAATCCTCTCCTTCTCCTACCAAGCTGCCATTTTGATCAGTCATGGGTCACTGAGGGGGGCAGTTCTAAATGAGGATAAAACTATCAAAAATTCAGAACAGTCCTTTAACTTTCTGGGCCATCTGTCATGTAAAGATCTCAAACCTCTGAGAAAGCAAGTTAGCTCATCCTAAGTCTCTATTTTATAAATGCAGAAAGATGATAAGTTATTTTCCAAATGTCAATCACTGATATAAAATAAAAAATTAGCCTGTCCTCCTGACTCTCAATTCAAAGCTACTCTCTACCTATGACAGTCTCCCCAGGACCAGTTCCAGGACCTCAAATCCGAATGCCACATGTGCTACTGTTAGTAAGTCTTTCTTTTATATATATATATATATTTTAAAAGATGCTTAGATTACATAAATGTTACACAAAAATTACAGGGATTGCCATGTTCCCCACCTCCCACACCTCCCATAACATTCCACATAAACATCTTTCATTAGTGTGGCTCATCACCTGCAATGGATATACACATCCTGGGGCTTTGCCACTAAGCATGGACCATAGTTCACATTGGTAGACCACACTCTCTCCCACACAGTTCTGCATGGTATATGCTGATGTAAAATGGCCTATATCTGTCATTGTAATGTCACTCAGGATAATCCCCAAGTCCTGAAAAAGCACCTGTATTACAACTGCTTTTCCCTTCCCTTCCCCAAAAGCATCCAGTGGCCACTGGCTCCACCTCACTGTTGTAATTTCTTCCATTGCTTGAATTATAATATATCAACAACAGAATACCATTAAGCCCACTCTAGTCCATAGCTCTGCCCCCAATCCTGAGGAGTTTGGGATGGTGATGTCCACTCCACCTCCAAGTGAGAGGGGGCTTATATTCCATGGATATGGTGGATGAGATTATCCTGCCTGCAGCTGCAGGCTCTCTCCATTCCCTGGGATGGCCGTTGTCCATTATCATCTCCTCACCAGGTGACTTGGGTGAGTCCATTGAGCTGTAGAGTAGGAGTTGCTGCTCCACCGAGATTCCAGGCACAGCTGGCACATGGGCAGGCCAGAGGCACCAGTCTCCGGAAGTACACCTACAAACTCCAGCATTACGTATAGGTTTGAATAGAAGGGACTGATGGACCATGTGCAGAGAGGACTTATTTGGGTCCAACTCTGTTACTCTCAGGAGCACAGATTCCAAAGTAGAGTCCACTGATAAGGCATCAATCTCTGGAGCTATTCCCCCTTATATAGGACCTGGGTATCTCCAGAGACCTCAGGAGCCCCTCTGTGTGGGGTGATATCCACTTTGGTGTTCTATGAGATCCTACTGAAGTGGGCGTAAGCGTTACCTCTGGGATGACCTCCCAACTCTCTTTGCAGTCTCTTAGCCACACGAACTCATTTGTCTTTACCTTTTCCCCCTTTTATTCGAGGTCTTTTTCCAGTCATATTGCCAGTTGGCACTTGGTATTAATCCCTCGTTGCCAGGGAGGCTTTCTTGAACATGTAATTGGTATGTGATCTCATCATGGCTTTGAAGCCTCTAATTAAGTAGATGTAGGCAGTAAAGGGAGGAAATCTTCAAGAAGAAAATGATTGCCTTGATGTTATCATGCCTTAAATCATAGTGATGGGACCAAACAGAAATGATTACTATATACCAAAACATAAACCAGCCCGTAGATCATGCTCCTGAAGGTATAATTTTACTTTTATAAACTTTATAAACTCGCAACAAAATTTAAATTTTGTAGCTTAGTTAAGTGATGATACCCAACCAGGTCCACCCTGACTTTTTGGTGATTCTAACAGTTTAACTAAAGCGAACATGGATTCTCCTAAACTAGAAGGCATTTAAGGCAAACAGGGGCTACCTTTTCTCAAACTGGCAGGAAGCTAAGCATCATCATCGCACACTTTCATCCCTGAGCTGATCTGTGGCCAAACAGTATTAACACTTCAATATACATGAAGAACAAGAGAACTTGTTACCTTAAATCTCTGAGGTTGGTGAAACTGAATTGTTGTCCTTTTCTGATCAAAATCTTTTCTCAGCTGAAGAAAGTGAGCTTTGCCATCTTTATTTAAAACCTTCTTCTTCCCATTGACACACCGGCAGACATTGATGTCTCTTCCATAGTACAGACCCCGGCTGCACAGGCTCTTCAGATCTGCTAACCTGAACAGGGACCTGTAATACATGCCCAGTGCAGGGTCATCTCTCTGAATGAGAAGGGGCTTCTGCTCCCAGAATTCCTTGAAAAAAGTCTCTATCTTGATGGGCAAGATTAAACTTTCAAAAAGAGCACTGGGGCTGTCAAAGTTTAAAGTGGAAGGTACGCTAACAGCCTCCCCTTTCACCTGCTTACAGGGAACAGCACCCTCTTCCTTCCCATTCTCTGTAGGCTTTGCTTTCTTTGGCATCGTTTTGTCTTCAAGACAAAGCAGTCAGGAAATACAAACCTATCAAAGAACAAAACACACATGGTTAGGTTTACTAGGAGCCTCACAATAGTGCTTTTAGTGGATTGCATGCACACAGCATGCATGACCATAATGCCTTCAAAATGAAAACTCTTCATAAGTCAATGCCATTTCCTCCAGAATATGATAGAGCCTGAAGCCAAGGCCATTTCTTCCAAGATATGATTGCGCCTCAAATACCACTCAGATTACATATTCATTTAAAGGAAAGCATGCTTTTCTTGTACTTAAACACTAAATTGTATGCTCCATTATTTGTTTATTAGGTGGTATAATTGTCCCAAATTAAACCTTCGACTGTCTCAGCAGTTCCTAGTCACAGGTTTAGTCCCTGGCCATTGACACAGCAAAGTCAAAAGGTTTGAATTTGGTTTGCAGTCAGCACCAGATCCCAAATCTAATTAGATGTACTGGAGCTAAAACACTTGATTTGGGAACTACAAACAGCTGCCCACTGTCAGGGGCCTCCCAATCTTTACCTTCCCAGTTCTACCAATCTGTTCTGGAAGACAATCAACCTACCCTGGGCCGGTAAGGTGTCACATGGACTCTTCCCTGACCATTGAACCTCCCTGCTTCCAAATATCAGCTTACTCCTGAAAATTCCTTTAACAGGAATTTAAAAAAATTTCCTCCCCCCATTTAAAAAAAACACACAAAAAAATTAATTAGGGACTGAAAGGTAAAGGTTAAAGGTAGTTACATACTAATTGTTTAAAAATTATAATTTTTTAAATAAAATAAGACATAGTAAAATACCAACAGTATTAATCTAACACAGCATCTCTTCAACTTTAATGTTTACACACATCACCTGTGCATCCTGCTACACTATGGATTCGGATGCACTGGAGCGGAGGTAGGGCCTGAGAATCTGCATTTCTAATAAGCTGCTAGGTGATGACAAAGCTTCTGGTCCAAGCTTTGCTAGTACCTGAAGTGACGTAGAAATATAATTAGGTATGGAAACAGATAAAATAAGAAACACTGCTTGGGCAGAAAAGAGTTACCAAAGCAGGCCTCAGGACTATCCTTTGAAAGGCCTGCTTACAAAGTGGCCATTAGCTGGCATCTGGAACTTAGATTTCAGGATTCCCACCATCACTAGCTGATAAGAGTGGCTCACTGTGCTGAAAGTGTTTGTACAAACACTACAGTTTATACCAAATAGTTGCTTTCCTTCTGGGAGTTTGCAATTTTGGTACAAGCCAGTCTCATGCCAGGTAGAGGCTGTCTATGTGATCAGCTCCCAATAAAAATTCTAAGTACTGCATCTCCACGTCTCCAAGGAGCTTCTGTGGGTGACAACATTTTACACATATCACAATTAGCTGTTGGGAGATTTAAGTGTGAGTCCACTTAGAGAGGACCCTTGGAAGTCTACTCCCTCAGCTTTGCCCCATGCATCTGTTCCCTTTGCTTATTATGCTCGGTATTCTTTTGCTGTAATAAATCATAGCCATCAGTATGAATATATGCTGAGTCCTATGAGACCTCCTAAGAAATCACTGAATCCACAGATGGTGTGGGAGACCCCTGACACACTGTTCATTTTTAATTTTTAAAAACTAAATTTTATATTGGCTTAGAAAGTTTGTATCACTAAAAGTGCCTTATAAAGAAAAAGTCATTCTGTATTCAGCCACACGTCTCATCCCTCACAACTGATCAGTTTAATAGTTATTTAAGGGATGTGAGCAGCAGGAAGATGCAAGTGAAAGGCTTGTTTAAATACATTCACCAAAAAGTGTAGCTCAACAAAGCACCACAGGATATTCAAGCCAAAAGTGAAGTCACTTAAGTTTCCCTATCTACAATCACTAGCAAAATAAACCCCAATACTGCACAACAAACGCTTTTGTTAGAATATACATTTTACAAATACTGTCAAAAATTTATTGTTTCTCTATGTTCATATTGAAATGATCTGAGGCTCAGTTAATAGGAACCGGCTTAGAATTATTAGGCAAACATACTATTTCTGATTCTCAGATGCCCCAGATTGTAAGACAACTATTCTTTTTAACAGCTTTTGGGGGTGGGGGTGGGGAGAATGACTCTACCACATTATACATACATAAATTGAAAGAAGCATCACAATTTAAGAGGTAAGAAATCCATCTTAGAATCCAAGAAATAAAGTAATTAAACAAGAGAATACTTTGTCTAGAACAGTACAGCCAAAACAAGCCTAGCTATAAACCTCACAGACCACCCAAATAGAAGTTTGAGTAAATATTTTTATGAAGCTACAGAGAAAAAAAAAAGCAAGTGTTTTAAAGCCGCTGTTTCTAACTTGAGTAGATTATAACCATTAAAATGTAAAAGTATTAAATCAAGTCACATTCAGAACTAACTTCTTGCCCCACAGATAAAAATATAACACCTAATATAAACAATGCTGAAGTAATGAAACTGCAAGAAAATCAATATTTATGCCCATAATACAACCAGCAAATACTGAGCCTTTACATTTTTAAGGTGTTTAAACTTCCTTTTCTACAGTAATAATGACAAGAAGTCATAAAACAGCCTGAGAGAAAGGACAGCTCATGTGTACATCCCTGGAGCCCAGCAGGGCATGGTACATAGGAGAGCCTCAGAAAATGTTCACAGAATATTTTTTCCGTTTCATCCTATGTCTATAATTTTAGAGAAAAATCACAAAGGTCTCAACAGAGTTAAGGGGGAAAATAGTTCAGTGGGGACTATTCTTCCAACGGCCGCCCTCATTTGGGTGTTCAAAAGTAGCATCTGAGCTAAAAGGCACTTTAGACATAAGTGGTTATTACCAACAAGGGGATGGAGATATATCTTCATTATTCCCCCGACCAGTGTTTTGCAGTGTAGTCTGCAGACTTAACAGGAACTCTGGTTAAAACGCAAACTTCTGGAACCCTTAACAAGCCTACTGGATCAGCATCTCTGGTGACCAGGGCCTAGAAATCTGCATAACATAGTTTTGGATGAGTTGTTGAGCCTGACCTAGAGGATAGTCAAACTCAGCTCAACTGAAAAAAAAACAACAAAAAACACAAAACTGACAGAAATTATATATTGCCTGCAACAAGGTAGCCCAAGCTGTCCTAAAACATTTCTTTGCAGCCCACAAAATTTTTTATCAATTCAGAGAGGGAAAACTCCTGTTGACCTAAAGTTGTGCTTGGCAGCTATCTTTTACTTACTATTATTTTATTTATGTATGTATTTATTTATTTATTTATTTATTTATTTATTTATTTATATTTATTTATTTTTATTCTAGAGAGAAAAGAAATTGTTCTTTTTTTTTTTTTTTAATTTTTAAAGATTTTATTTATTTATTCATTTATCCCCCCCTTGCTGCCTGTGCTCGCCGGGTCAGCCAACCACGCCGCGCGGGCGGGCTTGCCTTCACCAGGAGGCCCGGGAACCGAACCCGGGGCCCCCCACATGGCAAACGGGAGCCCCACTGATTGAGCCACAGCCACTTCCCAAGAAATTGTTCTTAATGTATTTTGGTGACCATAAGGTTACACAGGATGAGGCCTGGAAGGCAAAAACCATCCAAGTGGTGGTAGAAGCTGGGTAAGTCGAGTTCCTCCTAGAAATGAGCTCAGTGAAATAAAATACCTTGCGCCAGATTTATAGCTGATTAAGCGACGAATCCCTTTCTCTGACTCCCAAGTCTATTAAAAACGCTGTGAACAACCAGGTCTTGTTAACCTGTTGGGTAACCCAAATGTTGTGCAGCTGTTCTATAAGTATTTGTTCATAAGTGAAAGAATAAGAAAGGTAGGTAGTAATTTTAAAGTCAGGGTGAAGTTCAGGCTTTGAACTTCAAGGTTCCCGCAGTAAAGCGCGCCTCCAAGGCCCCACCTGACTTACCCCGGAGGCGCAGCCCGCGTGGCGCCCGCACTCCCACTGACAGTCACGCGGCGCAGGATCTGGCCGAGTAACACCCTCCCAACCCAGCCTCCAAACTTTCCGTGCGCTCTCTCCCGGCACGCGAGCTACTCTCAGTGCCCAGGCCACTCGCGACCCTAACCCAGAAAAGGGCGGCGCCGGACTCGGCGTGTCCACACTGACCCCGTCCCCGGGAGAGTTGGGGGTGCGGGGGCTCTCAGGGCAACCCCGGTCCTGCAGCCCCCGGTGCCTACCGACCTGGCCAGTACCTAGGCTCTCGGCCCAGGCCCCGCCCGCACTCTGGGCCTCTCCACCCCCACCTTAGACCGCATGGGACAGCAGCGGCTCAAGTGTCCCCGCCCGATCCGCAAGACAAGGGCCAGTAGCGGCGCCTGGCAGCCGGCCACGCTCTCCAGCACTTACGAGGAAAGGCCTGTTGCGCGCGGTTGCGAACCGGCTGGCGGCGGCGGCGACGGCGGGGGGCGGGACGGCGTGAGCACGCTCCAGGGCGGCGGGCGGCGGGCGCGCTCCTGCTGCCCGCGCCCGCCCCTTGGCCGCCGCCGGCCCGCCTGGGGATGGTAGCTCCAAGCTGAGGGCAGGCCGGGGAGGCGCTTGTGGCATAGGGTTACCAAGGACGTTAGTGCTATCCTCCAACGTTTCTTTCTTAAATAGAAGGAAATACGTCGCGTTTGAGTTGCGTGGGATGCGGCGTCTAATTTTGGGAAGTGTTCAGTATAACCCTGCTTCTTTTATGAATAGGGAAACTGAGGCCTGGAGAAAGGAAGTGAGGCTCCCAAGTTTATGATCACTGTCTTATTATGAGCTCTCGGTGGCTACACTGTACTGCTTTGTACTAAGTCAAGTGTAATTTATATCGTGTTGAGCCCAGAGAATTAATCCTGGTTTAAAAGGCTACTGGATATTTCTTGTAGCTATTAGCTATAGAAGCAAAGAATAAAAGCAATTAAAGTAATTTTGATTTCGTACTCTCTTCTTTTGACTCATTATCTGGAACGTTTGGGTAGGTGGGTGAATGGGCAGGGGGATCAGTGGCACACCTCTGCTATGGCTTGTGCCTGTCTTTGCTATGTAGACAGCCAAAGAGGACCCAAAGGAAGCCTTTATTTCATTCTATCAACATGATTGAGACCATTGGCTATTTCTGATGGTCTAGTGATGCACGAGCAAATGGAAACAAAGTACACCCTTTCTAATACGTGTCCCAAACTAACTATAACAGTAACCCTAGAATTGAGTTCTCACCGTATTAGGCATCATGCCAGGTTCTCATAAATTCCTTACTTCATCCCCACCACAACCCTCTAAGTGGTTACTTCAATTTTATAGTTGAAGAAACTGAGTTAGAAGAGGTTAAGTAACTTGTACAAAAATCACACAGCTAGGAAATGGCAGGAACAAGATTGGAGCCAAGCCCAACCAGTCAACGAGGCCCTGTAGGTCCTTCCTCACTGTGCTATCTGCCTCCCACTATAACTCACAAGCTTCCTGTCACATTCCAGTTAAAAACACTCAGGGTTCACATCAACTTTATTCCTTTCAGATAAGACTACCAAAAAACTCTAATCTAGTTAACATGATATTGGTAGTGTACTTTTCTTCTTTGTTTTTATTTTTATTCCAAATCACCTAAGGGAATATAGAACAATAAATAACAAATAAAAGCAGTATTGATACTGAAGGGATTTTGAATATGGTAAATAATTCTCACTTGAATCTGTCAAAAAGGCAATTTCCAAAGTCAACACAAAAGACCATTTTCCAGCATATAGAATGGTTGCTATTATGTCCAAAAGAACAAAAGTACATATTGAAGTCCACTCTGCTGGGAAAATCATAAATCTCATATAGGAGTTCCCTTGGTGCAAAATTAGTTTGTCTTTCAGTATGTTCTCTATTTTCATTATAATCTAGATTTCTTAGCATACTAAGACAAAAACTTCATGAACTTTCTATCTTTAGACCTCAACACGGAGCATGTATGTAAAAAAAAAATGGAGAGGGAAAGTGAGGAAAGTGAGAGGGGAAAGGGCAGTGGAGACCAGTCCATTACAGTCCATTATCTTCCCTAGGAAATGTCAAGAATCTGACATTCCTAATGTACTGTTTCTCGTAATTTTTTTTTTTTTTTATCTTTTGCTTTTAATCCATTGAGTTTTAAAGTTCTTCCAGAGGATGAGAAGCAGACTACTAGCCAGTCCCCAATTTACTTATCCAAAAGATTCATGAAAAAGTCAACTATTTTGTTTCTGTAATTAATTTTCTTAGGAGAACAATGTCATAGATGGCTCAGCAACCCAGACATGCCCAGAGAACCTGCAGAAGGCCCCAGATTTCTAAATCAATACACTCATATCCGGCTGTGGATCCTGAAAACAAGTTGCCAAAAAAGGAGGGGAGTGTTTCCTCTATACCTTGTCCTGGGCAAATTTTGAAAAGACCCAAGTTTGTTTTCCTCTTTACAATCACCTAGGCTCTTCTTCCTGCAGCCCTGGGCTTTAAGTGCCTCACTATGGCTCCCCAACAGTCCTGTCTAACCTGGGTGTCAGCTGCAAAAGTACACCCCTGTCCTACCCCCACCTCCAATTAGCATGATGCTGGGTATAAAGAATCTAAGAATCATAGTTGTGAAAGTGTTTTTTAAGGTCATCAGGTCTAGTTCTAGGGTGACCAAGTGTATGAACTGGGGCAACTCCATCTCTTTGCTAACACTTAGTTTCCCCATTTACAAAGTGATATTGGACCAGATGTTCTGTGACATCCCTCTTGGCCCTAAAATTCTGTAAGCCTAATCTGTGAATCAATTTCCACAGACTATGAGGAGAAAAAATCAATCTGATTGGAATCACTTCTATAAACATTGAGAACCTTGGAAATGACTAATGTTTGTATCTAGAATTTTTTGTTTAAAACCTTTCTGTTATTTTATAGAAACCACCACATTGCCAAACTATAGGAAGCACATGAATGTCACCCCCTGTATATTTGTATTCACTTGGATCCAGAAAAGATTTAAGTAATTTCTTTCTTATATATGACTTCATTTAATACTCATAATAGCCCTGAAAAGTGTCTACCATTATTATTAGCCTAAATTTTTAACATAAAGAAACCGAAACACAGAGAGGTTAAATAACTTGCTCAAAATTAACAGCAATTAGATAACAGAATGGGACTCAAATCAAAAGCCCGTGTAGCCTATCAATTAATCCTCTCTTTGGACCTCTGTTTCTGCCTCTGTAGAAAGTAGTTAATTTTACCTGTCAAACTCATAGAGTTGCTATAAGCCTCAGGTAAAATAGAATAAGCTCAAGAGTTTTAAAACTGTAAAATACTATTCACCTGAGAAGCATTATCATTAAATCCCTTCCAGTACTTGAACATGCCTCCAGAGAATAAATTAAATACAGTTGGCCTTTTACACATGTATGCTTAATTTCATTGACAAAACTCAGAAGTAAGGCACTTTAAATTGATGTAGCCATATCACCACAGAATAACCTTGGGCTTTTAGTAACTTCAAATTTGTTTAAGAACTTGTTTAAAAATGACCTGGAAGGAATTTTCCAAGATTATAGCCATGACACAGCTCATGAAAGTCAGTATATTTAAATTTTAAAAAGCATAACATCACTGCTCTGAATTATGTTTTACATATTTTGTGATAATTATGTTTTAAACTCCTTGGGCACAGGAAATGTTTTCTTCTATTCAGAAAGGTAGAGCAGAGGTTTGTCTAGAGAGTTACTCAATATTTAGAAAATTGAACTGGTAAAAATTCCCATTTTTTGAGGGAGGATTGTTGGAAGATGGTGGAATAGGAAGCTCCAGGAATCAGTCCTTCCACCAGAACAATTATTGAACTAGAAAGAATTGTCTGAATCAATTATTTTGAAACTCTTCAACCTAGTAGAACACTGTACAGCATCCAGGGAAGAGTAAAGGAAGAAGCTGGTAAATTGTGGCAAATACCAGTGAATTGCATTCTCTGTGCTACTACCCTCCACCCCTAGCCCCATCACAGACAGTATTAGGGTCCTGAACTGTGGCTCCTGGTGCGGCTTGCTGGTTCAAGGATAAGATATAAAGACCTAGTCCCTCAAGATCCTTTGGTATGCAATCTGATTGCTGATCACTGCTTTTGATCAGCTATTCCAGATCACTGGAGGCCCAGCTCTGAGGGCGGCCATTGTTCCAACCCTCCTCAAGCAAAAGCTGCAGAGGAGTCTTAAAAACCATATCCTTCCTCAAAACTACAGAAAACAGCTAAAGGCCTGCATCAACTGTGTAAGTGCTAAATCAAGAAAGCCAAAGGAGAAGCTCCTGGCACCCTTGCTGGCCCTTCCCTCACCCACCTTGCCAGAACAGTGTAGAGCCAGCACTCCCATTGGGGACCCTGGCCTTGTTCTGGCTGGGAAATACTGATCTAGGAAAGTCCTCTCCTGCTTGTCCCATCCATCCCCTGAATATACCTCCAGGCAAAATCAGCTTGGGATAGCTAAAGCTGTATAAGAAACAACTAAGTCCAACAGCCTGGGGCAAAGGCTTACCTGCTTTAAGACCTACACTAGAGTACCAGGGAGAGGAATAAAGTCTATTTCATAAAGGGTAGAGGGGGCATTCAAATTCCTGTAAATAAGTGACTTCCTAAGGTCACTAGCAAATACAAGCCCAGGAAAAGACACACACCCACAAAAGATAAGAAGGACCCTGAACTCTGCATTCACCTTGGGCTGAATTGATAGGAGGGCTGAACTCTGAAGGAAATCACCAGCCAATGCAAAGACAATTTGCAGATACTGTGAAAGGTAGTTTTAGTGCATTGGTTTGTTTGGTTTGGGTTAGACCTTGGCACTCAAGAAATTTCTGTTATAGCACCAGCTGTATACAAACTCAAGACACAGATATCTCAGGGACTAAATCTCAGAGTTTACATTTTAAAATATTAAAAGGTACAGTGTGCAACAAAAGATTACATGACAAAGAAGAAGGAAATGATGGCCCATCCAAAGGAAGAGGATAAAATCCAGAAAACATCAATGAAGAGGACCAGACTGTGAACATAACAGACAAAGACCTTTTTAAAAATGGCCTTCAATATGCTTAAGGAGATGAAGGAAAATACAGAGAAAGAATTAAAGAATATCAGAAAAAGAGTCAATATGCTCAAAGAGATAAAAAATACAGAGAAGGAACTAAAAGATATCAGGAAAACAAAGAACAATATGACAATCTCAATAAAGAGATAGAAAATTTGAAATGGAACTATTGGAGTTGAAGACAACAATAACTTAAATGAAAAATTCCCTAGAGGGTTTCAGCAGCAGATTGGGGGTAGCAGAAAAAAGAAGCAGTGAAGTTGAGACAAGGCAATTGAAATTAATCAGGCTGAGAAGCAGAAAGACAAAAGAATTAGAAAAAGGGAAATACCGTAAGATACCTGTAGGACACCATCAAACATACCAATATGCACATTATAGGAGTCCCAGAAGAAGAAAGAGAGAAGGGAGCAAAAGAATATTCAAAGAAATAATGACAGAAAACTTCCAAACGTAGCAAAAGACATGAATATGCACATCCAAGAAGCCTAGAGAACACCAAAGAGGATAAAATTGATGTGAAATATGCCCAGACACATAGTAGTCAAACTGTTGAATGCAAAGGATAAGGAGAGAGTTCTGAAACATGCAAGAGAAAAGCTACATGTTATAAAAAAAAAAAAGATATCCCCAAAAGATTGTCAATTTCTAATCAGAAACCATGGAGGCAAGAAGGCCGTGGGATGAAATGCTTAAAGTGCTGAAAGAAAACAATTGCTAACCAAGAGTTTTATATTTGGTGAGATTTTCTTTCAAAAATAAGGGAGATGAAGATTTCCAAGATAAATAAAAGCTGAGAGTTCATTACCACTAGACCTGCCCTACAAGCAATGCTAAACAGAATTCTTCAGATGGAAAGGAAAGGACACTAGAGAGTGGCTCAAAGCACTGTATTATATTTTCTAGTATGTAACTCCACTTCTTACTTCTTATGGGTGCTAAAATGTAAATACATAAAAAGTAATAATAAATCTATAGCTTTGTAATTACAATGAACAAAGATACGGTTTGTAACAAGTACAGAAAAAGATGGGAGTTGGAGGGGTATAGGAACAGTGTATGAGTTTGCTATTGAAGTGAAGTTGGTATGAAATAAAATATGATTGT
This sequence comes from Tolypeutes matacus, assembly GCA_026826555.1. Classification (NCBI taxonomy): domain Eukaryota; kingdom Metazoa; phylum Chordata; class Mammalia; order Cingulata; family Chlamyphoridae; genus Tolypeutes; species Tolypeutes matacus. The sequence continues at coordinate 1,945,084 of JAKSZT010054350.1, read as the reverse complement.
TATAGATTTATGTTGGAGGCAGTCAGAAAGAGGTGAAGCTAAAAATGCACGTAATGGCCGACCAACAACAAAGAACAAGCTCGATCCCATATTTAGCCTTCTTGGAGGAAGCAGCTTACCCTGCTCCCGCACGCGCGAAACCTTCCCGCCTTCCACAAATAGTAAACCCTCCCTAGCAACCAACTATGTCCAATCCCAGCCTGCCGCATATGCCTTACACATACTTCCCCTTTCTCATGATATATATATCACCACCTCCCTTAATAAAGCAGAAGCATGTAGAAAATCTCTCCTGTGTGTCTGTGTCAATTGTCTTTACATCCCTCTCGCTGTGTCGGCACAAACCCCGGTTGACTGTCCCGTCGGCCGGGACAGATTTAGGATGTTAAATTTTAGTCCCATGATAATCACAAAGGAAATACATGAAAAATATATCCAGAAAGAAATGAGATGGGACTAAATATAGTACAGTGCAAAAAATCAAGTAAATATAAAAGTAAGCATTAATGGAAGAATTGGGGGTCAAAAAAGGTGTAAGACTTACAATGACAATAAAGCAAAATATCAGAATAAAGTCCTGCTTTATCACTAGTTACTTTAAATGTAAATGGATTAAACTCTGCAGAGTCAAAAGTCAGAGACTGGCAGAATGGATGAAAAGGCATACATAACTATATGCTGTGTACAAGAGACTCAACTTAAATTCAAAGATATGAGTAGGCTGAAAATGAAGGGATGGGGGAAAAAAATATATATATATATATCATACAAACAGTAATCAAAAGAGAGCCACGGTAACTATACTAATATCAGATAGACTTTAAGTCAGAGTTTCGAAGGACAAAGAAGGTCATTATATACTGATCAAGGGGTCACATCAACAAGAAGACATAACAATTATAAATATAGGCATAGCTCATTTTATTGCATTTTGCTTTATTGCAAATTTGCAGATATTGGTGGTAATGTAAAATAATGTGGCCACCATGGAAGATAGCTCGGCAGTACCTCAGAAGGTTAAGTATGGCATTACCACGTGAGCCTGTAATCCAAAGCAGGAACTCAAGTAGATATTTTCACACCAATGTTCATGGTGGCATTATTTGCAATTGCCAAAGGATGGAGGCAACCCAAGTGTCCATCAACTGATGAATGGATAAACCAAATGTGGTATATCCACACAATGGAATATTATTCAGCTGTGAAAAGAAATCAAGTTCTGACATATGAGATAACATAGATGAACCTTGAAGACATGTTGAATAAAACAAGTCAGACACAAAAGGACAAATAATTTATGATCTCACTGGTATTAAATAATTAGAATAAGCAAATTCATAGTCAGAGACTAGAACATAGGTTAGTATTAACCTGGATGGGAGTAGAGAATGAGGAGTTAATGCTGAAATTGTACAGAGTTTCTATTTGGGGTGTTGGAAAAGTTATAGTAATGGATGCTGGTGAAGGTAGTACAACATTGTGAACATAATTAACAGCACTGAATTACAGGTCTGAATATGGGTAAACAGGGAAATGTTAGGTTGTATACATGTTACTAGAATAAAATTTTTTTTTAAATGATGGGACTGTACAAAACAAACAATGAACCCTAATTTAAACCATGGACTGACTATAGCTAGTAGTGCAATTATAAAAATGTTCTTTCATCAATTGCAATAAATGGGCCACATTAATGCATGGTGTTAATAATAGGGTGGTATATGGGAAGTCTGTGTTTTATGCATGATTTTTTTATAAAGGTAAAACTTTAATTTAAAAAGTTTTTACAAAACCCTTTATTTTCTTGTTTACAGTCTAAATTTTTTTCAGAGGCAGTGCCTATAGGAAAGTCTGCACTAAGCTGCATGACTTCTTTAGTAATTGATACTGCAGACCTCCCTTTGCCAATATCCCAGCACTCTCAGGTGAGATCACACCTCAGGATTTTGCCAATGACTCTTCCTTACACAGAATTTTTTTGTCACCTAACATGTTGCCCATAAAACCTGAAATAGACCTGTCCATGATTCTTTATAAAAATAAAATGCACCCCTGCAGAGGTGCTTTATATTCATACTCTTTGGGCTGCTTTGTTAAAAAGTAAACAACCTAGGGGGATGGATGTGGTTCAAATGGTTGGGTGTCTGTCTCCCATATGGAGGGACCTGTTCCATCCCCGGGACCTCCCGGTAAAAGAAAAAAAAAAAAAAAAGTAAACCACCTATTGAAAATGTTTCCAAGGTGACTAACAAAAATGTACAGATGGGCAAGAGAATCTGGCATTATGATGGTACCTTAGTTTTCCTTTAAAAAATTTATCATAATGCCCTTATAATGACCAAGGGATTGATCTCCAAGATGGTAGTAGTTAGGACCTGATGATGAATCTATTAGCATTTTTTTTTTAATTTTCAAGGAAGAGATCCATACATATTACATAAACTGTTTCCAAATATAGAAAAGGAAAATAACCCTGAAAATGAAAATTATAGACCAAAGTCATTTATAAAAATAGCTCAAGGGAATAGATGTAGCTCAGTGGTTGAATACTTGCTTCCTGGGTTCAATCCCCAATCTCCTAAAAACATAAAAATAAAAATAAATGCATAAACTTTGATGAAAGAAAAGTGTATTGTATAGGACTTTTCTTTGAAATTTCAGTTGAAGCCCCCAAAATTGGAGACAGTAATATTTAATATTTGGTGAGCACTAACCATTTTCTAGGCACTTTAAAAAACCATTTACCTAAATATATTAACCCACTCAAATTACCCTATGAGAAAGATAGTATAATTATCCCAGTTTTGCATGTGAGGAAGTGGAGGCACCAGCAGACTAAGTTATTAGCCCAAGGTCACAGTTCATAGGAGATGGAAATGAGATTGGAATCTTGGGCCACCTGGCTGTAGAGCAGGCTTTCTTAATCTTAACACTATTGCCATTTGGGTTGGATTATTCTTTGATATGGTGGACTGTCCTGTGTATTGTAGGATGCTGTTCAGCAGCATCCCCGGCACTACTCAGTAGTTGCTGGTAGCATCCTCACCCCTAGCTGTGACAGCCAAGATGTTTCCAGACTGCTAAATTTCTCCTGGGCACAAAACTGCCCCTCTGTTAAGAACCACTGCTTTTGTGATACTTCCCAGTGATGGTTATTTTTGTGTGTGTCAGTTTGGCTAGGTTGTAGTGTCCAGTCGTTTGGTCAAACACTGGCATAATTGTTAGATCCTCTGGCCTGCGCTACAGAATTCAGATTCACCTGTCACCATAATCACATGAGCTAAATCCTTATAATAAATTGCTTAATATATATACAGATACATATATCATGTTGGTTCTATTTCTCTGTAGAACCCTGAATGATACAACCCATACCCCAGCTTTTAACCTCACACTATAATGCAGTTAAATTCCACCACATTCTCAAAAGAAGCTGATAGACATTGCCCTATATGACTTATAAAAGGGGTCTGAACAGATCCCATGACCATCACCCACATACAGGCTATGTAAAGAGAAGACTGGAAATTTAGGGACAGTTGTGGAAATAGGGAGTATATGCGAGTAGCCAGTTGTCAGCCTAGTAGAATTTTCTGTAGCATTTCCATTTCTCTCCCAAACCAAGTGACAGGGACTCCAAGAGACCACTCACAGAGAGACTGGGTGAGTCTACAGGAGGATATCTGACTGGATGCTTGCTAATCTGCAGAATCTGCTGTTCTGCCGTGGGGCTGCTAAAAGAGAAGATCCCAGTGTGATGGTTAGAAAGGTCTTAGATACTTGGAATATGCTCTGGGGACATGGAGATGGGATCTGAACACAGATAAGAGCAGCTATTTCTTGCCTAGAGGTTCTGAAAAATGAGGCTGACTGGTGCCCTCAATACAGTGCTTTGAAGCAAAAAGGCAGTGTGGGACAGCCTGCTCTACCAATATTTGTCATGGCGAGGTCCTTGAGCTTCCTCTGGCTCCAGTGGTTGCTGTGAAAAGTTGGGCTTGGGCTATCTTGAAGGTTCCCTGGCAAAGACAGTAGCCTAGCAGTTGAGGAATGCCAAACACTAGGAGGCTGTGGGGTACACTGGCAGGGGAGGAAAGGAGACATACGGGTCACATGAGGTCAGTGAGAAATCTCAAGGTTAATTTCAATGTACCCCACAGTTTGTAGACCTCCAAAAGTTCTTTCACCTGCATCCCTTGAAAGCATCATCATCACATGCCACCAGGGCTAGCTACATAATTTGCAGGGCCCAGTGCAAAATGAAAATGTTGAACAACTCATTCAAAAATAGGGGGAAAAAGTGGCATTAAAGGTACTAAAATAGAAAACTATTTCCTTTCTTCTGCAGTCTCTCTCTTAACGATCATGGTATTTTTTTTTTTTTTTTTTCAAATTTGCTATTTAATGTCATTCTCTAGAGAAAGGGTAGGGATACTTGAAGACCCTTGCAGGCACCTGGGGCCTTGTAGTGCAACTCATGTACAGATGAGCACATGGCACACTAGCTGCTGGCTTCCCCCTATTACTGGCCACCAGACCAATATACTATACCCTTCCCACTGGCTGCTGGCCCAACCCACAGCAGATGGTGAACCCTACGGGATTGCAACTTACCTGGATGGGGGTGAGCAAGAAGCTTGCCCCAGCCTGGTTATTCTCCCAACATAGTGGTGCTGTCAGCACAGGGCAGGATTAGCCATTGACCTGCCCAACCTGAAACTCTGTGGGGTGTGCACCCTTTACCACACCCTTCCATGCATCCGTGCCCAGGACTTTACCAGGGACAGAGGGTAATAGTAGTCACTGGGTGGGACAGGGAGAGGGAAACAGGAGAGCAGAGGTCCAGAGCCTGTTCTGCAAGGCAGCAAGAGACAGAACTGCATGTGCCAAGCCCTGGTGCATGCTCTACTGTCTATCACACATCACTTACAAAACACAAATTAAAGATTAAATAATTAAGAATTTCACTACGGTGACTGCAGAGCATAAAATTGCTAGCACTGATTACATGCTCATAAAGCCAGCACTGCTTGCCACCCAGAGGACATCAACAAGCCAAGAGAGCAAAAGTATATACCATTAAGGTAAAATGAGCTTTGGCATTCCTTTCCCTAAATCCTCCCTATCCATTCCTTGCCTTAAACCTGGTGGAATTGGGGAGTGTGGGAGAAAGGTATTTATTAAAGAGCAGATTCTATACCCCGTATTAGTCAGCTAAAGGGGTGCTGATGCAAAGTACCAGAAATAGGTTGGCTTTTATAAAGGGTATTTATTTGGGGTGGAAGCTGACAGTTACAAGGCCCTAAAGAGTCCAATTCAAAGTTACTTCCTCACCGAACTGTTGCCACGTGTTGAAGCAAGATGGTGGCGATATCTGCGAGGGTTCAGCCTTTCTCTTTCCTCTTAAGGCTCCGTGGACCCAGCTTCTTCCCAGCTATGGGCAGGCATAAAGCTCACCTCTCTTCCCAGGGCTCGTTTCTTTCCAGGCTCAGCTGCTCTGTTCTCTTCACAAGGTGAGCTGTAGACTATCAGGCTCATCTCTCTTCCTGGGGCCACGGCCATGCCTAATATACTGTCTCTCTTTCTCTGTGCTCTTCTTCTCTGGGTATTTATTTCCATGTGAGAGTCTGTTTTATCCTCACCAAGGGAGTGGGGATTCAACCCTACATGCTCTAATGATGTGGTCAAATAAAAGCCCTAATCTTGATTTAATAAAGTAAAAGTGAAACCTTTAAATCTACTACAATCTAATACACCCAGAGAAACAGACCATTTTCAAATACAATCCAATATCTATTTTTGGAATTCATAAACAATATCAAACTGCTACACTCCCAAATGAGTCCAGATTATTCCATATAAAATATAATTCCACAATATAATATACGGATAACCCACATTAACCAAGTAAAACTCACTAGGAATTCTATCATGGCAATTTACCACATAAAAGGGTTACATGATAAGATCATGATAGAATCAAGTTATTAAGATAACTTGAATAATTTGAAATGTGCTAATTATTTCAGTCAAGGTGACATCTATATTAATTGCTTAGTGATCAACAGACAATTAATTGCTTTGATTGCCCAAAGATACATTTATCTTTTGTACAAATGAGCAATAATCATCTAATTATATTAATCTAGACCAGGATATATCCCCAAATAGTAAAATATACTTTATTCTACATTCAAATCCAAATTCATCCCACCTCAAAATATACAGTACAGGGCTTCAAGGAGAGCATATTGTGGACCAACTACATTTTCAGCTCTCACCCTTGTCTTCCATTTGCCTTATTTTTCTCCCCTACTTCTAATTCATATTATCTTTGTAAATCACATTCAATTATTAGTGTTCATTTTCATAAAGGTTTCTATCTGTCTACCTGAACTACATATTTAAAAGCTGTTTAGCAGGTTTTGAGGCTCTTTTTTTCTTTTTATTGATTCACCATTTATTTTAATAAGACCTCATCCAAGGTACAACCTACCAAAACATATTTTAAGTTATTTTGGGATTATGCAGTTTCTCAAAAAATTCATTTGATGTAAGAATATGTGCTTATAGCAACTTCTTTGAAGTACAAAACACTTCAAACACCTGCATTAATGTTCTTGGATAAAGTAAGAGAGGAAATTAATGTGGGCACAAGTCCTGCCTTCCGTTCTTAGGATACCTTACTCTTCTCTAGAGGTGGACTTTTTGGAACCTGTGTATCACCTGTGTAAGACACGAGTTTGTATATCAAACTTAAGAAAGTCTTATTAATTCACAATAGGAAATGTGTTCCAAAAGTGTTGCTGATTGTGGGTCAGTGGTAGTTCCTAAAGTGTTGCTCACTGTAGGTCAGTGGTTGAGCACCTGCTTCCCAGGTATGAGGTCCTGGGCCCCAGTATCTCCTAAAAAAAAGTGTTGCTGATGGCATTACAACTTCATCTGCTTTTGACTGCCTAAGGCAAGGAGTGGTCAACTAGCAGCACAATTTTATACGAAGACTCTGAACCACTTTTGTGGAAAATAAATTTCTATTAAGGATTGTACTGACCCTAGGATTTTATCACATCCTTCAAATGACCTAATTAATAATAAAACATAGTTTGATCTTCCCTATAACAAATTAAATAAGTATCAATATATTGAAAAAAGAAAATGATTATAATTGCTTGTCAGTGACTTCATGAAATCTCCCTTCTATATCCGGCCCTCCCACTGACAAAAAAAGGATTTTGATTCAACAGTGATTTTAAATAGAAGAAGTGATGGATCTGACAATGCTGATCTTTATCTGTGTCCTGTGTTCCTGGAAAGCAGTAAGGGTCCAGAAATCCCCCCATCTTTTTATGTTCTGTGAAATGGCCACCCTGCTCACATGTATTCTGAGATAAGACCCACCTCCACCCTTCCTCAGTGAATATGGCCCCCTTGTTTACCTGCCTCTGTAAAACCCGGGGCCCCTTTTGTTTCCATTGAGAAGTTGTTTATTAATGAATACCCTCCTTATCGCAGTAGTGTGAATAAAAGCATCTCCTTAATTCTCTGGTGTGTTTTGTTTTTTATAGTTTCTTTAAAAGAGTAAATAAAGTTTAGGTTCTTTGTTAAATCCAGGGACGTAACGTAATTGAAAAGTGATATGACTTTGAAATTAAGCAGCACTTTACAGTGTGATTGAGTGTTTTAAAGCAGTTTACAGGGATAGAGTGGATGGCTCATTACATAAATGAGGGAGTTGGAGTTGACCTTGACTGCTTTGCCTAAAGTCCTGCCAGGAAATAACAGCAGCGAAGGTGTTGTTTAATCTCATTGGAGATTTGATCTTAATAACATTATAAAAATAGGCATAATTCTTTTTTTCACTAATCTCCCTGTTAATGACATGTATACACACATACACACATATATATATACATACATATATGTCTCTGTGTATACGTATGCATGTGTGATTTGAACAGGTTTATGAGTGGAACAATACAGAGTGATGGCCCCTACTCATGAAAACTATCCCACCTGCAAGTATTAAGATAATATGGCCATAGGTTATGATTTTGGGACAATTGATATACAAATATTTGCAATCCCAGTTACTCTTCTACTTGCCATCCATTTCTCTCCTGTTCCCCAAGACACCAAAGCCTTGTGGTGGCAATAATAATAATGGAGTGAAGGAACTTTTCAATAATTAGGACTGTTATAACAATTTTATATACTAATACTGCAATTTCAGTTATATAACGGGACTGCCTTTACAAAAACTCTGCTTTGAGGGAAAATGGACTTGAAAAATATTTCTTCAGTTACAGTGATCTATACTCCAGATCTTCTGGGCAGACAGAATATGAATCTGACATCACTGTCTAGTGGCAAACGGGGATTCTTTTTTAGGAAATAAGTGCTTAATTTAATATGGCTACAAATTTTATTTGATTCTACAATAATTGAGTTATATTCTTTATAATGATAATTGCAACTCATTATAATAGCACAATATGAAATATCCCAAATATCCCAAAAGAGAAGATGGGATAAGTAAACTATAGTGAACCCATTCAATGGACTTCACAGCAAATAATAATTTGTGGGGGGAAAATGGCATAAAAAGTTGTTTGTGATCTTGAGAAGAAAAGTTGACTCCAAAATGGCATAATGTAGGCACATTCCCCAATAAAATGTGAGTTCAACAAGGGCAGGGACCATATCCATCTTTCATTTCTGTATCCCCAGCAGACAGCACAGTGTTTGTCAATTTATATGTGTTTAAATGAATAAATGAAGGTATATACAAAATGGCTCCATTAGAAAAATTATGAGTTATGCATAGAAAAACTGGAGGAATATGCTTTAAAATGTTAACAGTGGGAAGCTGATGTGGCTCAAGCAGTTGGGTGCCCACCTACCACATGGGAGGTCCCGGGATTGGTTCCCAGTGCCTCTTAAAGAAGAGGAGCAAGACAGAGAGCTGACAAGATGGGCTGGTGCTGCGATCTGATGCAACAAGATGATGCAATGAGATGACTTAATGAGGAAACACAATGAGAGACATAACAACGGGGAGGCGGGGGAGGGAGAGAAACAAAGAAAATAAATCTTTTAAAAAAAATGTTCTCGTTCAGCTTTGCAGGAAGAAAGACCTTAATTGTACAGGGGAGCACAGGTGCTCCGCAGAAGACACCATTGAGGAGCCATGCTGTCCCCTTCTAACCTGGGGCATATTCTGTCCCATCATGGTTGGGCTTCTACACCTCATTGTAAAATTATGAACTTGAATTTGCTTGAAATGGTTTGGCTTAATAAATGGGTTGAAGGTATGGATGGTAATAACACCTACCTGAAACAAATATACCTTGGGAAAAAAAAAATGTTAACAATGTTTAACTCTGGGTGAATGAGTCTTTTTTTCTCTTTTTTTCACAATTAGTACTTTTTATTTTTCTTAATAATGAAATTTTATTTCTTTTGTAATCAGAACAAAAAAATAAACATCAGTTAAAATACATCTTTTCATAGGTTTCCACAACAGTCACTTTAAAACAACTTATTTCTATATTTAGAAAGTTTACAGAGCTGGCTGGCTTTTTCTTCATCTTAAAAAGCAGCTTATTTTCTGAAATCCTTGCATTTTGTCCAGGCTTATCCCTCAGTGAACAATCACACACAGTCTGTTCAGGATTGCGATCAATAAATGAAGTGAAAATCAAAAGAAGGTGACTATTACATGCTGCCTGTCACTCATCTATTTTCCTGTAACTATGGTTCAATTCTTCCTAAAATAAGAATGAAACCAGAAACCTTGTTGCTCCCTACCAGAAATGAAACTAACAGGAACAGCTCTGTCCTCACAGTCTTCACAAGCTATTGATTTGAGAAGAAAACTGGCTAAAATCCTAGGAGCTCCTTCTTAATGCTCTAATAATTCCCTTGAGCACCAAACATATTTTATTTCTCAGTGTTGGACATTTATTACTGAAGAATGCACTGCCTTTCTTGACATTAACAAAAGTTATGTTTGATTGGCCAGCAATTGCGCATTAATGCTCCTCAAGAGGAATACTGAGTAAGTATGTAGTGTCATAGAGACCCATTCTTTTCTAGCCTCTGCTACTAAATGTATTCAGTAGTAATGCATTTGTGTTAAAATTGTGACATGAATATGCCCAGGGGAAGCATTAGGAGTCCTGAATGTTGGAACTCAAACTAGATGAAATAAAGCAATGTCTGAAGAACCAGGGATGGGAGAATGGAATTGTGTAGATTAGTTCTGTTCTTTTGTAGGTTTTTCCTTTTAAAAAAAAATCTATCATATACAAGAGCACATCAAAATCAGAAGTGTTATTCCAACTGTGGTACTTTGCTTAAATAAGAAATACAAATTCTTAAAGAAACACCTAGAATGTTAATCTGTGCTGTATTTTGAAAACATAATCCTACCAAAATACTATCCCTATTGAATCAAGCTTAAACACTATTAAATAAAAGGTCAATCTACAATTAAATGGAGAGTTTTAAGTACATTATATTAACCCAAGTTTGGACACTTTCCTTGAAAAATATAATTCTTGGAAAATTTTGAAAGAATCAGAACAGTTGTATTAAGAAAATAGAATAAAGTATCTCAGAAATAAACTGCCCATGAGGGAAGGCATAATAAAGATATAATTTTCCTTTTAATCTTTTGTGCCCAGGAGGAAGATAAGTTTCTAAAACCCACTGTGATTCACAGCAGAAATACAAAATTAATGTTAGAAAGATAAACTAACAGAAAGTTGTCTCTTTACTGGGTATAAAATAATTCAAAAAATTTTTTGCTTTATGATAAAATAAAGAAAATACATGGAAAGTAATACACCTTTTAATTTAGTTCCCTTAATTTAATCCTAACAATCAAAATAGAAAGGAGAATATTTCATATTTCCTACCAAGGGCTTATCTCAAAATTGAATCTTTTTCACACAATACTCAACACAAAAGCATACACACTGGTAATCTGCAAAGTGAGTGCTGATTATTGGAGGTTTTTCTACTCAACATTTACTTAACACCCATTTAACCTGATTTACTTGGTTCAACCAATGTTACTGTAGATTGAATTTCATTCAATTTTTTATTCAATGCCATGTCTCGAAACATCTTCAGTTGTTAATAGTGAGAGCCCACATCCTTTGTAGATATTCTTTTTTGCCTTTATTTATTTATTTATTTATTGGTAGCCCCTTTTCAGAACTCACAAAGCACCATGTACGTACTTCTAATTTAACATCTATCACATTTTTTATAGCTATCAGTTTATTTGTTTCTGCTAGGCTGTGAAATCACTTTGACAGGAGTGTTATTTTGCATTTTTAGCACTTAATAAAGTGCCTGACACATATAGGTGGTCAATAAATATTTGTTGAAAATTAATTAATTAATTAAATAGCTCCAAAAAGCTATGAAAGCTATACCTCATCTACAAAATACAAGATGCCACACTGGTGATTAGGATTAATTAAAGATTAGGATGGAAGACTGAGTGAAGTTTAGATCTTTTTGCCATTTAACCCAATAATATATAAAACTTAATAGTGAAATAAGGTTAAAGACTTGATAGAAGGTGGGAGAGGAAGGTTAATCATTGGAATCTCATCTATGTGTGTGTGCATGGTACTACTTTGACGCTGTAGAGCATCTGTGGTTTCTTTAAGAGGATTCAGCTCTTTTAGATAATCTGGCACTTGGCTAGCAATAAGAAGCAATATCTCCTTGCATTACTGTAACAGTCCAGCTTAATTAACTACAGAAGAGTTAAAACTAGAAATTAAGGAGGCTCCAGATAAAGTTGTTTCAAAACCCTTCACTACAGAAATTGCTTTTCCATGATACACATGCCTGTGACTCATGTTTATTGAGTCAAATTCTCCTAGGAGCTTAAACTATTTCCTAGATATAAATCAGTAAATTTTCAAATTTTCTTTGACACAGGAGTCATTACTGATTACTCTCAGTTCAGTCTAGTGATGTTCAACTCATATTTAAGAGTTGTTTTTTATTCTTTTTAAAAACATAATATGACTTCAAAATATAATCTATGCCATGAAAATAAAGTTCTAAAATAGGTGTCAGTGCCATGATTGTTTTCCAGAATGACTCCACCAGTCTGTGCTGGGGCTGCCTGTAGATATATTTCTCATGGAGTACTCTTCTGACTGTAGAGAAAAGAAACATGCTATGTCATATTCATGTTATCATAACAACCATCAAAGGCCATGGCTTGAATTGCATTAATATGATACATTCCAGAAATCTGTCAAAAGACTTTTGAAAGTAGTCATTAATGTGGTTTTATGAATAGGAATTACAGTAAATGTGTAAATAACAGCTTTTACAAATAGTTTTAATAAATGCCAAGAATGTTTTGCTTAAATAATAGAATCCTGGTTTTGCTTTTGATGTTTGACTACAAATCATTTTAATAATAAATAGAAAACATCATCTCAGAAATCCTGATTTTAACAGAGATTTAGCAGGGTTCATGATTATTTCAATAAAGATATCTAGCATAATACAAATAAATATTACTCAACTATAATGTTCTCGTTTTCTAGTTTAGTCTCAGCCTGACAGATTGCTCCACCCAATGCATGTTTTCCCAGATGGGAACATAGTTTCAGGTTTTGTGGGGACCCAGGGCCTGGGCTCACCCTAAGTCCTCAGCATGTAGCTGCCTGCATGACCCAGACATAAGTTGAAGGTTAACAATCCTCCCTGGAGGGGAGAGAATGTATATATGGTAATGTAATCTCAGAGTAGTAAAACTTAATTCCTGCAATAATATCACCAAATTCTGCCAAAATGCGTATTTGGTTCATAGCTATCTTTATTCTCTGGACCACCACCTCTGGAAACTCTCTCCTGTTCGTAAATCCAAATAAAGCTTATGTGTGACTCAGTGCCAGGTGTGTTCTTTGGTCTCGTGGCTGCCCCAACTCATGCCTTTCAGAGTTGGGTTGGAAAAATTGACAAGCCAGCCAGGAATTAAGCTCACAATTGAACTCAATGTTGGGTTTGCACAGACTTACCGTCCTTGGGTGCTACCGGTCTTCCTTGGACTGTAACTCCTGCAAATCGGACAGTGTGGAACACCTTGCTGGCATGGCAGAATGTGACCCATTGACAAGTTTGGGACAAGGTCTTCTCATTTAAGACTGAAATCCAGCTGCCATCTTTCACTGAGAGATTGTAAATTTTTTCCTTTGTAAGGAAACAGGTGAATAAGCCCAGGCCTTTATTAGGATATGCTGCATTTGATGGTTTAGCATGGTTAACGGCTGAGTCTGTCACCTTAGACTGCATTGCCCCTCTCTGCATGGAACGACAGGAGGGAATCCATGATGTGTGGTGGTTACCTCCTGAATTGTGTAATCTTATGATCAAGCTAGAAAATAAAAATCTTTTCCAATGGCAGACCTACCACTTATTTGCTGGGGCCTACCCATACCCTAAAGGATGGCTATGGACTTGCAGGCAAAATGGGTGGCCATATTTGCTCTGTAACTGGACTGGATGAGGCATGTGGGGGCAGCTGTATGTCCTGTCACTCTATATGACTCATTACCCCATACTCCTAGTAACTGGGAAATGATCAAGGCTAGACATAGAGTAAAGTATGCCCCCTGGTGGTTCCACCCACTGGCCATTTTTGTGCCAGGTAGTGCTGCAATTGTCACTGAAAAACACATAACCAGTTTAGCTAATCACACTGCTCAAGCCCTTAATAACTTCAAAGTAGCAATTTCCTTACTAAACAAAGAAACTACCCAACTACTAAAGGTAGTTTCACAAAATAGGATGACTTTAGATTTCTTTTTTTTTAATTTTTTTATTTTTTGACTTTAGATTTCTTACTCTGGCACAAGGTGAGACCTGTGCCCTCATTAATGTTCAATGTTGTGTCCTGACCACTCCTATTATATTTCACAAAGTCTAAATCATATTCAAGAGCACATACAGCACATTGATACATTAGCTATTGACCCCCTAGCTGATTGGTTTAATTCCCTTTCTTGGCCCTGGTGACATGTTTTTATAGGTCTATTAGCTTTTGGTGGAGGACTCCTATTATTCTTTTGTCTTTTATACTGTTGTTGTGGAATGTGGATGCAATTGTGTCCTACGGTCAATGTAGGCTGTTGCGTGGGGGTGGATTGGGGGGACCCAGGGCCCGGGCTCACTCTAAGTCCTTAGCATGTAGCTGCCTGCGTGACCTGGACATAAGTTAAAGGTTAACAATTCTTGCTAGAGGGGAAAGGAGGTATAGATGGTAAAAGTTCATTCCTGCGATAACATCACAGATCCCCGATTGTGCCATGATGGCACCCTAGCAGGAACTCTGTTCTTATACCCTATGGATTGTCTTTGTTCTGAAACCCCTTATATTACCCTTCATTTTCCTGTCTCTTTGTGGAGTGCTAGTGTCATTCTCCAGATATCCGCCTCCAGAGATTCTTTCCTGTCCGTAAGTCCAAATAAAGCTTATGTCTGACTCAGTTCCAGGTGCATTCTTTGGTCTCAGGGCCACCCCAACTCATGCCCTTCAGAGTTGGTTGGAACAGATTTCTTTGTTTCTATAATGTATGAATTGCTTGCTATAACTTTGTGAGTTGAAGTTGAATCTGATTTATCAGAACATCAAAATCAGCCCATTCCATCTGCTTTTCAATTTATTTATCTTCTTTGGAGAAAACACAGCAGTATGTCCAGTCAGTGTCTTTTTTGTCCAATAACAGAACGGTATCATCTGGTGATCCAACTATGCTTACATTGGGCGTAAGGGAAGGAAATGATTTTAATTGCTCTTTTTAAATGTAAATTAGGCCAGGCCTTTCCCCCGCCCCTACCCCTTTTTTTTTGCTGCCAAGCATCTATAAATGCTGCTAACACAGTCCAACTAAACAACCTGAAATTGGCTTACTTTTCTGAAGGAATGAATTACCAATGCTTTCTGGCTCCAGTGCCTTATTGAATCTAAACTAAAATTTTCCTTTAAGGTTTAGTCTGAGGGAGATAGGGAGTATCACCAGTGTAAATCTGTTTCTAGGAAGCAGCTGTTACTAATTGCTTTTTGAGAAAGCAAAATCACTTTTTGATCTATAGGGAAGTTGAAGAATGAGCAATTATGGAAAGACTACTACTGGATGAAATTATTCAGAATTCAAATTGGAGTTTGCAGAGTAAATCTTGCCAAAATGTGTATTTGGTTCATAGCAATTTAGAAACCTAATATTTTACTGAATTCAAAAAACATGGAGACTATTTTGTGCAATAGGTTAACCAACCAGGGGACTCATACTTGAATTATATTGCCCCCTTTCATATTAATTTTAGGAATTTTCTATAACAAAATGAAAATGGACAAAACAAACATGAAATGAGATCAAGACTGAATAACTAGCCTCAGGTGGTCAGTAATAATAATAACATATTCAATTATTGATCTGAGGATAGAATCAACTATGTACGGTTTCTTCAGTGGTTCCCATAGACACCCAGAACACAGCCCACTGACTGTTTCTATACCATTTTTAACAAGTCATTAGTGTATTAAGGAAGGCATACCTTCTCTGTAGCACAAGGGTGCCATTTTCTTTCTCCATTATGATAATCTAGAACTATCTATATATTGGATTCCATCTTGCAGACAATTACTAGCTTCTACAATTTATCAATGTGCTGCTATTTTCTACAAGGTGATAAGCCTTTAGTCTCAGTTTTAGAACTGGTCTTCAATTTTTCAGTCCAGCCCACAAAAAGTGTATTATATCTAAACTATAGATTTAACTGGTTTAGATTGAGTCCTGGGTCTTGGAATTAGGAAAACATTTGAATGAAGGGATAAAAAAGAAAAGATTTTCCTTCCACATTTCTGGACAAAGATCACTACAAGGGATACTTTTGAAACTGATTAAACTTATCGTTTTCCATGACCTTCTCTGTTCTCCCAGCTCTTGGTACCAGGGGTGGTTGGGATGTGTGTGGGATGGTGGTGGTGGGAGGAGGAAACTAAGTTTCCTTGACTTCATGCTTTCATACCGAGGAACTCCACTAGAGGAACATTCCTGGATTTTCTCACCATCCCTCAATAATCCCACCCTAGGGGTTTGGGAGAAGAAGGTGGCATATATGGCTTAGCTACTTTTGAGTCCTCACTTTGGGATCTGCATTGGTGTCCAGGTCTGTTCTCTGTAACGAAGTAAAAGGAGACTCTCTAGAGGGAGAGTCTTGAATTGTCTAGCTTGACAGTGACAAGAAGAGTAAGTATATTTAATTTAGTGATGAAGTAGTAGTGATATAAGACACATTTTCCAACTGATTTATCAGTAATAAAGGTGGCATTATTTTATTTTAAAAATTTATTAATTGTATCAATGTTACAAATTATTCAGTTAATAAGTATAATAACACTAGATTGGCTTTGGTCAGTTGTTACATCCCCCCTCCCATTTTTGTTCACTCCTCATTCTTAAGGGGTTTGGGACAATGTCTGCTCTGTTTCAGGCTGAGAAGGGATGAAGATATTATGGGGTAGAGGAATGGAGTTGTTTTGCTTACAGTTGTTTTTGGAGAGGGACTGGTCAATCCTCATTGTTTTGTTGGTTATCCAGGGCAGGCCTGAAGAACTGGAGAGTAGGAGTTGACCTCATATCTGTTAGGTTTCAGGGCTCAACCAGCATATGTAAAATCTGAAGGCTTTTAGTCTCTGAGAGCTATACTTAACAGGTAAACTGAAAATTAAGGGTTCATATAAAAGGAATAGAAGAATCGTGATTAGGGAATTTATAAATGAATATACCTATGTTATATTGGGAAAATAGATTTACATATATTCCTCTGAAATAACCTCGTGACTCTCATTGAAATCTCTTAGCCATAAAAACTATTTTACTTAGTATTTCCTCTTTTGGTCAAGTTCTTTCACCAAATGCATCATTGATTAACATATCAATAATCCTTTGGTGCCAGGGAGGCTTATCCCTGGCAGTCATGTCCCACATTGGAGAGATTGTAGTGGGTTTATTTGCAGAGTTTGGCTTAGAAATAGGCTACATTTGAATAACAAACACGGTTTTCAGGAGGCAACTCTTAGGCATTAATTATATTTAGGCTTAACTTCATTATTACAGGAATAAGATTCATAAATGTAAGCCTTTTGGGGGCTTGGCTTATTGGCCTATTTTAAAAATTTTTTTTTATTAGGAAATTCTTATATAATCCAGAGCTTTCTGCCATCCTATTTGAAAAAGTAGCAGTACTACCTCATGAGGAAAGTTTAATATTTTGTTAGCTACTGTTTGGGCCTCTATCTATTCAGAAAACATACCTATGGCAACCAGGATACCTTTATATCCCATGGAAGTATCTAGCTATATAACTTCAAGATATTCAAAAGACCCTGTCTTTCCATCTGTTTGGCTTCCACATTTCTTTTCCAAAATTGATTCCCAATTAAGGTATAGAGGACAGAAATGTCTTTGGTTAGCCCCTAAACCTGTGGGCATGTCCTTCTACCTTGGTCCTCATGTGGGCATTCTAAAACTTCAAAGGCCTCTGGTATTAGTGGTCTATTTTCACTATCCCTACAAAAACTCCCATTCCTTTAGAACATGTGTTCTGGGCACTAACTACAATAAGAACTTACATTTGCATAGCACTTTACAGTTTGCATAAGTTTCACAGCCATTTATTATATTATTTGAGCTTCACAACCACCCTGTGAGGCAGTAAGGTAGAAATTACATGGTTTTATAAATGCAGAAGCTCAAGAAGGTTTAGGAGACAAACTAAAAAGTTTAGGAGACTGAACCCAAAGCTCAGAAAATAGTGAAGTTAGGTCTGTGTTACTTCTCTGATGCCAAATCCTGTGCTCTTTCATTTCATCCCACGAATGTCTGAATGACAGGTAGGACATTTTTTTGAGATATCCACACCATTAAAAGAATATGCTTATTAGTGCAACAGAATCCCTTCTCACACAAGAAGAGTGTGTACAGGCTGGGGGTGGAGGATAAGAGAGAATTACTGCTTAATGTGTGCAGAGTTTCTGGTTGAGGTGATGAAAAAGTTAGAGCAAGGAATATTGGTGATTGGAGAAAATATTGTGAAAGTACTTTTTAATACTATTAAATTTTATGCTTGAAAGTGGTTAAAATGGAGCGTTTTGAGTTCTATATATGTTACTAAATAAAAAGATAAAAAGCAAAAAAAAAATAATGTTTTTTAAAAAGGGGGTTGTATACAAAGCAGTCAAGTGGAAAAAAAATTCAAATTGTGAGAGCATGTGTGCTGTGTGGCAGGTGGGAGGGGATATGGATATTTTGGAGTCAAGGGACCAGATAAAGGTGGGACATTACTTCAGGCCTCTTTCTTGGGTTAACCCTTCCCTACCTCAAAACAAAACAAAACAAAACAACAAAATCCTTTCCTCTGTCCACATTTTTCTGTCTTCTTTCACTTCAATCACCCTAGATTATTTAAATCCATGGACCATCAGCATCAGAATCACCTGGACCTTGATATAAATGCAGAATCTCAGGTCCCACACCAGACCAACTGAAACAGGATTTGCATTTTAACAAGATCCCAGGTGATTCCTGGGCACTGATTGTCGTGTACTGGTCTAAAAGCTCCCACTTTTCTCACACCAGTACGGCAGTCACTATGGGTGTGTGTGTGGAACACATACTCAGATGCTATTGGCAAAAGAAATGGAAGAATCTGCAAAAAATCAGCTCCTGTTAGAGCTTTGACTCAAAAGCTATACAAAGTAAGAGAATCAAGTTAGCATTACAGGAGGTCTGAACTGCAATTGCAACTCTACTGGCTGTGAACCTTTTGGCAAATCTCTTTAATTCAGTCTAACTCAGCTTCTTCATTTATAAAACAGAGACAATAATCTCTGCAAGACCAACTTCAGAGAGCTTATATGAGGGTTAGGTGAGAGAAGAGAATATAAAAGCACTCTGAAAAGTATATAATGCTCTCACTAGACCATAAAAAATGGGACATATAGTTCTGGGTGCATATAAGTGCTCATATAAGAATTTCTTAAACAAAAGTGAATACATTTCATTAAAGAAAACAAAATAAATATATATAGTCTCTCAAGTATAGGTTAGCAAACCATGAATGAATGTGATCATTTAGCTTTCTGCAGCAATTGTCTTTTGGCAGTTATAATAGGGAACTGGTACCCAAATCCTTTGTGAGACGAAGCAGATAGATATCAGTCTATCCATATTTATTAAGCAATTGCACAGAAAAACCCACATGATAACATTTAGAGCCCAGAAGGCATCTTATTCCCAGTATACTGTGGTGAAAAATTTCTACCTTTATGATCTACCATCTTGCTGAGTGACAAGAAAAGGAAAATAAATCCTGGCTCTTGATGGAAAGAAACATAGTAACATTTATTGGCTGAGAGCATAGCCTTTGGAGTCAGGGAGACCTGGATTCTTCCTTAGCTGTGTGACCTTGGCCAAATTACCACTGTTCATGTCTCAGGTTCACCTCTATAAAATGAGGATGATAAAGTTCTGAGTCCCAGGGTTATTATGAGAATTAAATGACAAAATTTATGTTTGGTGGTTAGCATAATGAGAGTACATAATAAACACTCATTAAATGTTAGCTGCTATTATAATTATTATTATCAGCCACTTGAAAGGATGTGATTTGTACATCAACCCTTTTTATTCAAGGAGCAGAGTCAGGGAAGAGGGGCATAATGGGAAAAATTCTTCCCATAAAAACCTCCTGGTGATGGTGAATGACAATGCTGAGGGAAAAAGTCAACACAGAGCAGAGATTAAAGCTCATTATTAAATTGTCACCATACTGTAAACTTGCATCTTGCAAGGCACATGGACTTAATACAAGAACTTACAATGTGGTCAGGAGAGGGTTACAGATGAGGATAACCTTTTTCACATTCTAAATGGGTTCAGATAGTCAAAGCTAGGCTTCCCTGTATTCTTGAATTGCTTCCGCTCTTCCACTGTGGTGATGTAATTCATGGTTGCATATGCAATGACTAACAGGAACACAAAGTGGGAACTGACCCACAAATACACATCCATAGCCTTAATGTAGGTCATGGAGGCACTCACACCCAGGATGACCATGGACATGTTCAGCACTGTGGTGATTCCTGTCATTCCAGAAAAGCCACAAACTTAGTGACATACTTGAAGCAGGCTAGTAAAGTAGGGAATAAATAGATGGATCTGGAACCTGGCAAGAAGTCCACGTGGATATTGATACCAAGATGTCTGCTGGAAGACCCTCTTGAGATTTCTGCCATCCAGAGTGAGATTTTCTCTGGAATCCAGAAGAAGCCCCGGATATTCTCCAGGGACATAATCATTGGGCTCTTCCGGGGGATTGATGGGTGGGGTAATCAATCAATACAACAAACAGCTAGAACTCCTCCCTTGTCATTAGCAAAGGGGCGGAATAATTAATGGTTTAAGAAGTAGGCGCAAAACCTTGCTCCCTCTTGGCTTCTGTGCCCTGCTTTTGCTGTGTCCACCCTCCATGGATCAACATGCAAGTTAAACCTGGGCATTTATAATCTATAATGGAAAATTGTAGTCTATAAACCAGCCCTCTTTATCACTGTTCAGTCCTCACTCTCTAGTGGGGACCCATGATCTGTTTTTTTCTCCCATTTCTCTTCCCTCCCTACCTTAATAAATTACTGGCCTAATCAACATGACGTGCCTTTTTTTTTTTTTTCATAATTTGGAAAACTTTATTAATATTGAATGAAATTTAAAAACATATTGCAATGATATAATAATTGCATTTATTGTCTTCCAGGGACCAAAATGTCTCTTCTCAGGATAAGGATGCTTTAAAAAATTGTAGGGAAGCGGCTGTGGCTCAATCAGTGGGGCTCCCGTTTACCATATGGGAGGCCCCAGGTTCGGTTCCCGGGGCCTCCTGGTGAAGGCAGGCCCGCCCGCACGGCGTGGTTGGCTGACCCGGCGAGCACAAGCAGCAAGGGGAGGATAAATGAATAAATAAATAAAATCTAAAAAAAATAAAATAAAATAAAAATAAATAAATAAAAATAAAAAATTGTAGATCCCATGGGCGGTCCATTATGAAAAGTTTTGCAAAATTCAATCAATTGCTCACCAAAAGCAGATTAATTTCTTATCTTACAAATCACATTATAATTTTGTATGTAATAAATAATTAAATCAAGTTTGATAGTACCATTTTATATTAAACTTCAATTTACATAATTAAAATAGTCAGTGTCCGTGTGACCATCCCAAGTTTTATCTGGGGTTCCACCATGTGCACACCCACAGCAGCTAGGGAAGGGCTGATTCACGGGAAACAGCTGCTCCCTGCATCCTTTCCCTCCTCAGATCTTTTTTTTTTTTTTTTATTTTTTATTTATTTTTATTGTGGGTAAAAATCAAAATTCTCACAATACATACAAACATTTGCAAAATGATATATAAATATATATGCATATATGTGTATTTGCTTACAAAAATGTTATTTATATATATATATATATACATATATTTTAAGAGGTGCTTAGATTACCCAAAATATTACACGGAACCCACTGGGATTCCCATGTTGCCCACCTCCCACACCTCCCACCACATCCCACACAAACATCTCCCACAAGTGTGGCCCACCACCCTCAATGAACTTACACATCCTGGAGCCTTGCCACCAACCATAGACCAAGTTCACACCGTAGACCACACTCTCTCCCACTCAGTTCTGAGTGGTGTGTGCTGATTTAAAATGGCCTACATCCGTTGCCACAACGGTACTCAGGACAACCTCTAACTCCCAAAGAAGCCCCTGTATTTCAACTGCTCATCCCTCCCTACCCCAAAAGTGTCAAGTGGCCACTGGCTCCACCTCATTGTTATAATTTCTTCCATTGCTAGAATCACCATATGTGAACAAAAGAATACCATCAAGTCCACTCTAGTCCATAGTTCTTCCCCAAGTCCTGAGGGGATTGGGATGGTGATGTCCACTCCAACTCCAAGTTAGAGAAGGCTTATATCCCATGGATATGGTGGGTGGGATGATCCTGCCTGCAGATTCAGGCCCTCTCCATTCCCTGGGATGGCCATTGTCCATCGTTGTCTCCTCACCAGGTAACTTGGATGAGTCCATTGAGCTGTAGGGTAGGAGTTGCAGCTCCACCGAGATTCCATGCACACCTGGCACATAGGTAGGCCAGAGGCTCCAGTCTCTGGAAGTATACCTAAAAACTCCAGCATCACATATAGGTTTGAATAGAAGGGACTGGTGAACCATGTGCAGGGAGGACTTATTTGAGTCCAATTCTGTCACTCTCATGAGCACAGATTCCAAAATAGAGCCCACTGATAAGGCATCAGTCTCTGGGGCTATCCCCCCTTATATAGGACCTGGGTGTCTCCAGAGCTCTCAGGAAACCTTCTGTGTGGGGTGATAGGCACTTAGATGTTCTATGAGCTCCTACTGAGGTGTGCATAAGAGTTACCTCTGGGATGACCTCCCGACGCTCTTTGAAGTCTCTTAGCCACTTGAACTCATTTGTCTTTACCATTTCCCCCTTTTATTCAAGGTCTTTTTCCAGTTGTGTTGCCAGTTGGCACTTGGTATTAATCCCTCGTTGCCAGGGAGGCTCATCCCCGGGAGTCATGTCCCACGTTGGGGGGAAAGTAATGCAATCATATGCTGAGTTTGGCTTAGAGAGAGGCCACATTTGAGCAACAAGGAGGCTCTCAGGTGGCAACCCTTAGGCACCCCACAACTGCAGGCTAAGTCTCATTTACAAGAGCAAAGACTCACAAGGGTAGTCATCAATAACAAAAAACACATCAGTGGGTCATCCTATTTTGACAGGCACTGTCCCTACACTCAGAGGACTATTGCTGCTCCTTTGGAGACTGTGGCAGAGCTCTCCAGGCTAGGAATTCAGATTCCCTCATTTATTGTGTGATTATCCACCCATCATGACCATACCCCATCCCCTGATCCTTTGAACGATTTTGTATATCTTTCATGTATATTCAGATGAACCAATCCCCACGACACCCCCCCCAATAATCCCCCGCAGTACCCATTGTAACCCTTCTGTGATCCAAATCCTCCATGAACATTTAGTCCATAAAATAATCAAATACACTTACTAGGAAAAAGAAACAAGTATGATAAGCTTACATGCAAGAGACAAACATAAGGAGACTCAGGGGGAAAAGAAAGAGAAGGAAAAAAAACAAATAATCAAACAAAGAACAAAACAAAATAAAATATAATTAGTGGATTGGGACATTCAAAAAATGGGCAAAAAAGCAAAGGAAATGCCTTTAAAAAATATATATATATTCATTTTTTTTTTCTGCCTTTTATCACTGTGCTATGGGATGTCTGGTGTGCCATGACACCTTCCTCCTCTCAATCCCCATTGTCTCCCAATTTTTCATTTAATTTTCAAAGAAGTTTTAGGTCACAGCAAAGTCACACACGGAGTGCCGGAGACTCCCAGATACCAAACCACCCCCCTTCCCCACCCCATATAAACCCCCCCCCCTTTTTTTTGGTTGTTGGCATTGTTATAACTGTTATACAGATAGCAAAATATAGCAACTAAACATTGTCAGTGATTTACAGTATAGTTTACAATTTAGATGATACAGTTTAATAATTTTGATGATATTTACCATGTCCTGTGTCCATTACTGTAAGGTAATGAAAAACCTTCCCTATGACCACCAAACAACCCATTAGATCTTGACTGTTCCCTTCCCCCCAGCCCCCCAGGACCCGTGATATCCCCCTCTCCCAACCCATGGAATGTCAAGATTCACAGTTACATGCCCTGGGGATTTGAACCTGCCCTTCCTAATCCACCCACCCCCCAGTGCTGCACCACCAAACCCAGGAACACCACCACTCATCTGCCCCATCCCCCAACATGCAACCATACTCTATCCCTTTACCATAGATTATGTCCATATGGGTGATGGCTCAAAGCCTGCTCTTCTCTTACTATCCTTTGTTAATCTATCTTTCAGACAATGGTTCTCAGAGACTGCTCACTTTCCTCAGTTCAGATCAGTGAGGTCATATACTGTTCATCCTTCAGTGCCTGGCTTGTTTCACTCAACATAAGGTCTTCAAGATTCATCCACGTTATTCCATGTGTTAGCACTTTGTTCCTTCTTACAGCTGAGTAATATTCCATTGTATGTATGTACCACATTTTGCTTATCCATTCGTCTGTTGATGGGCACCGGGGCTGATTCCAACTTTTGGCAATGGTGAACAATGCCGCTATGAACATTGGTGTGCATATATCTGTTTGTATTTTTGTTTTCAGTTCTTCTGAGTATATACCCAGCAGTGGAATTGCTGGATCATACGGAAGATCTATTTCCAGTTTTCTGAGGAACCGCCAAATTGTCCTCCACAGTGGCTGGACCATAATACCACAGTCCCACCAGCAGTGGATGAGGGTTCCTATTCCTCCACATCCTCTTCAACATTTAGTGTCTCCTGTTTTTTTAATAGCTGCCATTCTGATGGGTGTAAGATGGTATCTCATTGTAGTTTTGATTTGCATTTCCCTGATAGCAAGTGATGTTGAGCATTTTTTCATGTGCTTTTTAGCCATTTGCATTTCTTCCTTGGAGAAGTGTCTTTTCAGGTCACTTGCCCATTTTTTAAATGGGTTGTTTGTCCTTTTATTTTCAAGGTGTAGGATTTCTTTATATATGCAGGATATTAGGCTCCTATCAGATATATGGTTGCCGAATATTTTCTCCCATTGGGTAGGCTGCCCTTTTATTTTCTTAATAACATCCTTTGAGGTGCAGAAGTTTTTAATTTTGAGGAGATCCCATTTATCAATTTTTTTCTCTTGCTGCTCATGCTTTGGCTGTGAAGTTCATGAAACCATTTCCTATTACAAGGTCCTGTAGGTGTTTCCCTACATTATCTTCCAAGGTTTTTATGGTTTTGGCTCTTAAATTTAGATCTTTGATCCATCTTGAGTTGATTTTTGTATAAGGTGTGAGATGGTATTCTTCTCTCATTCTTTTGGATATGGATATCCAGTTCTCCAAGCACCACTTGTTAAAGAGGCCACTCTCTCCCAACTGAGTGGGCTTCGTGGCCTTGTCAAATATCAGATGACTGTATATGCGAGGATCTATACCAGAACTCTCAATCCGGTTCCATTGGTCAGTAGGTCTATCCTTGTGCCAATACCACGCAGTTTTGATCACTGTAGCTTTGTAGTATGTTTTAAAGTCAGGTAATGTGATACCTCCAACTTCATTTTTCTTTTTCAATATATCTTTGGCAATTCGGGGCCTCTTGCCTCTCCAAATATATTTTGTGGTTAGTTTTTTCCAGTTCCTTAAAAAATATAGTGTTGACTTTTATTGGGATTGCATTAAATCTGTAGATTAGTTTAGGTACGATAGACATCTTGATGATGTTTAGTCTTCCTATCCATGAACAGGGAATATTTTTACATTTATTTAAGTCTTCTTTGATTTCCTTTAACAGTGTTGTGTAGTTTTCTGTATATAAGTCCTTTACATCTTTAGTTAAATTTATTCCTAGGTATTTGATTCTTTTATTTATTATTGTAAATGGTATTTTTTTCCTGATTTCCTCCTCAGTTTGCTGGTTATTGGTGTACAGAAATGCTGCTGATTTTTGAGCATTGATCTTATAGCCTGCAACATTATTGAACTCCTTTATAAGTTCTAGAAGCCTTATTGTAGATTTCTCAGGGCTTTCTATGTATAGGATCATGTCATTGGCAAATAATGAAATTTTTACTTCTTCTTTTCCAATCTGGATGCCTTTTATGTCCTTTTCTGGTCTCAGTGCTCGTGCAAGTACTTCTTAAGACAATGTTAAATAGGAGTGGTGATAGTGGGCATCCTTGTCTTGTTCCCAATCTCAGAGGGAAGGCTTTTAGGATTTCACCGTTGAAAATGATGTTAGCTTTGGGTTTTTCATATATACCCTTTATCATTTTCAGAAAGTTTCCATCTATTCCTATCTTTTGTAGTGTTTTTATGAGGAAAGAGTGCTGTATTTTGTCGAATGCTTTTTCTGCATCTATAGAGATGATCATGTGATTTTTTTCTTTCAGTCTGTTTATGTGGTGTATTACATTGATTGATTTTCTTATATTGAACCATCCTTGCATACCTGGGATGAAACCCACTTGGTCATGGTGTATAATCCTTTTGATATGTTGTTGAATGCGATTAGCAAGTATTTTGTTAAGGATTTTAGCATCTAGGTTCATTAGAGAAATTGGTCTGTAATTTTCCTTTCTTGTGGTATCTTTATTTGGTTTTGGTATTAGGGTAATGTTGGCATCATAGAATGAGTTAGGTAATATTCCTTCTACTTCAATTTTTTGGAAGAGCTTAAGTAGAATTGGTGTTAGCTCTTTCCGGAATGTTTGGTAGAATTCAGCTGTGAAGCCATCTGGTCCTGGACTCTTCTTAGTTGGGAGGTTTTTAATGACTGAGTCTATCTCTTTACTTGTAATTTGACTGTTGAGTTCATCTATTTCTTCTTTCATCAATGTCGGCTGTTTGTGGGTTTCTAGAAACTTGTCCATTTCCTCTAAATTGTCATTCTTGTTGGCATATAATTTTTCAAAGTATCCTCTTATGATACTCTTTATTTCTGTGGGGTCAGTAGTGATATCACCTTGCTCATTCCTTATTTTATGTATTTGCATCTGTTCTCTCTTTTTCTTTGTTAGTCTGGCTAAGGGTTTGTCAATTTTGTTGATATTCTCGAAGAACCAGATTTTCATTTCGTTTATTGTTTCCAGTGCTTTCTTATTCTCTATTTCATTTAGTTCTGCTCTAATCTTTGTTATTTCCTGCTTTCTACTTCCTTTAGGTTTAGTTTGTTGTTGTTTTTCCAATTCCTCCAAGTGTGCACTTAGGTCTTCAATTTTAGCTCTTTTTCTTTTTTTATATATGAATTTATGGCTATGAACTTCCCTCTCAGGACTGCTTTCGCTGCATCCCATAGGTTTTGATATGTTGTGTTGTCATTTTAATTAGTTTCAAGGCAGTTACTGATTTCTTTTGAAATTTCCTCTTTGACCCACTGTTTGTCTAAGAGTGCGTTGTTTAACTTCCATATCCTTGTGCCTAACCTGTTTCTCTGGCCCTTATTGATTTCCAACTTCATTCCGCTGTGGTCAGAGAAATTACTTTGTATAATCTCAATCTTTCTGAATTCATTGAGTGTTGTTTTGTGGCCTATCATGTGGTCTATTTTGGAGTATGTTCCATGTGCACTGGAGAAGAATGTAAATCCCGCTGTATTTGGGTGTAGTGTTCTGTATATGTCTATTAAGTCCAAATCTTCTAATGTATTGTTGAGTGCCTTAGTTTCTTTATTGATTCTCTGCCCAGATGTTCTGTCTAATGATGATAGTGGTGTGTTGAAGTCCCCTGCTATAATTGTAGAGGAATTTATTTCTCCTCTTAGTTTTTCCTGAGTTTGCCGCACGTATTTTGAGGCACCTCGATTAGGTGCGTAACTGTTGATGATTGTTCTCTCTTCTTGAGAGATTACTCCTTTTACTAATATGTAGTGTCCATCTTTGTCTCTTACAATAGTTTTGCATTTAAAGTCTATTTTGTCTGATATTAGAATAGCTACTCCTGCCCTTTTTTGGCTATTGTTAGCTTGTAAAATCGTTTACCAGCCATTCACTTTCAGCCTCCTTGAATCCCTGGGTCGAAGGTGGGTTTCTTGTAGACAGCATATAGATGGATCATATTTTCTTATCCATCCTGCCAATCTGTGTCTTTTGATTGGTGAATTTAATCCATTAACATTCAGTGTTATTACTCGTAACGAATTTCTTACTTCAGCCATTTTTTCTTTGGGTTAATGTATGTCATATGTTGTTTTGTTTCTCTTTTTGAATTTTCAGTTGTTTTTAAACTCTCCTCCAACTCTCTTTCTTTTGTTTTTTCCTTTCAACTTGTAGAGATTCCTTTAGTATTTCTTGAAGTGCTGGTTTATTCTTGACATACTCTCTTAATTGCTGTTTATCTGTGAATATTTTGAAGTCTCCATCATTTTTGAATGCCAATTTTGCTGGATAGAGAATTCGTGGCTGGAAGTTTTTTTCTTTTAGTGTTTTGACTATGTCATACCACTGTCTTCTCGCCTCCATGGTTTCAGCTGAGAAATCAGCACTTAATCTTATTGTGCTTCCCTTGTATGTGATGGTTCTCTTTTCTCTTGCTGCCTTGAGTATTTTCTCTTTGTCTTGAGCATTGGACATTTTGACAAGTATATGTCTTGGAGTTGGCCTGTTGGGATTTATAGTATTTGGGGTGCGCTATGCTTCCTGGATCAGCACATCCATCTCTCTCAATATAGTTGGGAATTTTTCAGCCATAACTTTCTTCAACACTCCTTCTGTTCCCTTTCCCTTCTCTTCTCCTTCTGGGATGCCCATAATGCGTATGTTTGTATGTTTTGTATTATCGGTTAATTCCCTGAGACCATGCTGGATTTTTTCTATCTTTTTGTCTATCTGTTCTACAATCTCTTTGATTTCAACTGTATTGTCTTCCATATCACTAATTCTTTCCTCTGCCTTTTCAAATCTGCTGCCATGTGAGTCCAGAGTCTTTTTCATTTCTTGACTTGTGCTTTTGTTCACCATCATATCCATTATATTTTTAGGTGTGTTAGCTATTTCTTCAGTATGTTCTCCCAGTGTCTTCTTTATAACCTTAATCTCTTCCTTCATTTCTTTAAGTTGGTCCATGATATTTGTTTGCATAGCTTTGATTAGTTGTTCGATGTTCTGCATTGCTTCCTGGTTTTTATTTTGTGCTTTGGACTGGTCCATGTTTTCCAGTTTCTCAGAGTCATTTGTATTTTTCTGTTGCCCTCTGGTCATCATATTCTCTTGATGGGTTTGTTCAGTTGATTAGCTTTTCTCTATGCTCTAGAATTTTATTTAGCTGTTGGTTCTGCGTGTGAGTTAAGTTTTCTCTTTGGCAGTTTTTCTTCTTATTTTATTTCCTTGCTTCTTTCTATGTTCCCTTGAAGGCAAAAGGTTAGGGCCAGAGGAATCAAAAGATGTAAGGAAGGCAGAAGGATAATAGAAATATTGATAAAAGTTAGAAGAGGGGCAAAATGAGACTTAATGAGATGAATATTTAACTTGTGTAGGCAGTGTAGAGTACTAGGAAAAAATATGGAGTTCCTACAATGTACTGGGAAAACAAATGGAGGAATATATATATAGTGATTTAGAAGGCTAGAATTATGAGGAGGGAGAGAAATAGTAAAGAAAGGTCTGAAAGGAAAAAGTTAATACTAATAAAAAAAAAAAGAAGAAGAAGAAGAAAACAAAATAGATGGAATAGAAATTGACACCCTTAAGTTATGGGCCTATGAAAAAATGTTGTCTCTAAGAGCCACAACAGAAAACAGAAGGCAGAAAGATGCAGGAAGGATAAGCGATAGTTTGTAATACAGAATCAATATATACAGCGAGTGGGAAATTACTGAAAAAGAAGCCCAGCAAAGAAGTGGCAAGCTGGCAGCACCTTTAAAAAAAAAAAAAAAAAAAATAGAAGGAAAAAAGAAGAGGGAGGAAAGAGGAAATAATAGCAATAGACCAGAAAGTAACAGAGAGAAACCAAAGATCCACACAGGCAAGCAGTCAAACAGAGCTAAGGGGGGTCAATGATTCCCCTAGGGTCCACGTGGATCCTTCCTGCCTACTTGTGTTTATCAATCAATTTCCCCACAGGGTTCTATATGCAGGTCTTGAAGCAGCTTTTAACTATTAAACTAAATTAAAAAGAATTTATTTTTCATTTGTTGAGGTAACCTCACTTTTTTTTTTTAAATTTTTATATTTTTAGCCAAATGCAGGACCCAAAATAATTCCTCCTCTAGACCAACCCCCTTATGGAAGGGACCCTAGCTGGGCCCGTGGAAATTAATCAAGCATGTCCCACTTTCCGGACTCCCCAGGTTAGCTGTAGCTCTGTTGTTAGTCAGTGAGGAGTGCTAAAGAGGGCGGATTCCGCCCCTTCTGGAGCCAAGCTCGAGCGTCACCGGGCTGCTCAGTAAATCAGTTTGAGTACAGATTCGCATCTGCTCTCAGCCTAATGCTGCTTCAGGTTGGCTTATCTGCTCCCCAAAGCTATGGGGCGGTGCAGGCAGCCAGATCGATGTCTAAAAATATAAAATACCCTTCCCTATCTTCCAACAGAACCCTCCCTTTTTTGGGAAGTGTCCCTTCCTCCTGGCTCCGCAGTGGCCCGGGTCTTATTCCTGGGTGGCTAGGGAAATCAGCTCTGTTCCCCGACCAAAATCCCCCCTCCGGTTCACCGGGTGCTGATTAGCTCGTTTGTTCTGTTCACACAAGGTCCAAGGGGCGCCAGACAGCCAGATCCCCAGAAAATAAAACTTTTTCGCCCTGCCCGTGGCTCCAAATGGCCGTTTTATTTAATTTTGTTTTTTCCCTAACTGCGGGGCTCAGCCGCCCGTGCCAACCTCCACCGGCAGCCTCAAAACTCACGAATCTCCACCATTCCGTCCACGCCGCCTATGTCCCAAGCTTCTCACTCCATGTGTGCACAGCACAGACCCCCGGGCAGGACCCCGTCCACAATCCGCCTTGCTCTGGGAGCTTGCAGTGTGTGCCCTCCTACACTAACGCCCTCTTGGCCAAAGCCGGCCGACGTGCTCTTGAAATTCATTTCTGCAGCATAGTCAAAAACCCAGACAAATTCCGGTAACATAAGCATGGAGTTCCAAGCTGAAGTCTCTCTAGAAGAACAACAATATGGCAATCAAAGGAATGATGAGTGGTAAACTCCTGCATATTAACCTAGTACACATATTAAGCCTAAGCAAAAAGGTCTCATTGTATATTTTCCCTACCTCTTTTACTTGCTTTCATTTCTATTGTCCATAATGTTTCCTTTTCTCCACTAAAGACTTCACAGCATTGCTTCAGAGTCGGATGTGACTTTCAGGATTCATCCACAGGCTACCCTCAGATGGTCCTCTTCTAACCATCCCAGAGTGGTAAAAATTTATTCAATTCTTAAAAATTCTTCTGGGAAAGAAATTCCAAAGCCATTTCCATTAACCATTCCTATTATTGCATAGTTTCTGCTGTTAAGAAATTGTCTTTATGTTTAAGGGTACTTCACTGTGCTTCTCAGTGAGCCTTTTTCTTCTTGAGTGATTCTTAGTAGCATTAAAGATTGCTATTCTCCATATTATGTTTCTGTATTTAAAAGCCATCACCATTGACATCTCTTTGTATTTTGTTATGTAAACTATAGTCCAATTGAGATTTGGAGTGTCAGTGTGCTGGTTGGAGGATCAGTTCGTTATAAACATTTAGTGAGCAACTGATAAAATACCAGTCAGGTTTCTGCCCGCCCCTCCCTGCCGTGTCCTTTTCTTCCCCTTTACCATCCCATTTCTTCACCTTCCCTTCCCATTTCCTTCCTTCTTCTTTCTTTTCTCATTCCTACCCTTCCCCCCCTCCTTTCTCTCTTTTCCTTTCCTCCTTTCCCTTTTTCTTTCCTTCTTTGGTCTGGCATGAGCATCAGAGTTGAGGATATCAGGGATCTGGGGACAATGGAGGCAGAAGTGACTCTGAGATTTTCTTAATAAAAGGCTGGCTCTTGGGGGGACTATTCCATGTCTATACTAATTCCTTAGAGGGAAACTGCAAGAGTACTGCCTGTAGAGAAAGTATACTATTGTAAATATTTGAAATGGATAGTGGCTGGGTCGATTTTATTTCTTAACTTCCCACCAGGGAGGTGCAAATGGAATCCTTAATGATTTTTATAAGTCGTGGGGACATTTTAATGCCAACAGAGTCCCAAACAGCAGGAAGAGCTCTGTGATTTACTCCTAAATGTACAGACTCAGCATGCGAACAGCTTTCACCAACACTGTTCTATCTTTTCTATTCTGCGAGGTTCTCACCCAAGGGAGCCCATATCAAAGACAATGACAGCTCTACAGAGCCATTCAATTTCAGATGAAAAGTTTTCTGTTAGTATGATCAAGACCAATACAACTTGGCAATATGACAGTCACCATTGCAGGACCTAGGATCTCACTAATTTGAATTCAAGAATAAGAAACCTCAATGTAATCAAACAGGCTACTGTCTCACTGAGATCCAGCTTACCCTAACAATGGTAATGTAAACAATCTGTGTATCAGTGGATACTGTTTGCATTCTTTTGCTCCAAAAACCACTTGCTACCTCATAAACATAGAGATGTGAAATCTTTATTAATATTACAGGTGTGTAGCGAAGCCAAGATTATTAAATAAAATCTGTTTCCTTTTATTGAATATTTACCCACCACACACCTTGGTAAATATTATGAGCCACACATTGTAGAAAAGATGTATGAGCTTAGAGGAGCTGATTAGCCCTAGTTTTGTCAAGAGCAGGTTTCAAACTTTTCTACCATGCATTTTATACTGAAACCTATTATTACCGGATTTAGTTTAGGTTCTTGACTTATGCTGCAGAAATGAATTTCAGAGCACGTCAGGTGAGTGAGGCTAGCAATTTCTTAAGGTAGGGAGAGAAGAGAAATGGGAAAAAATAACAGATGACGGGTCCCCGGTAGAGGGTAAGGGGCCGAAAAGTGATAGAGATGGTTGATTTATTGACTACCATTTCCCATTATAGATTATAAATGCCCAGGTTTTACCTGTGTGTTGATCCGTGCAGGGGGGACACAGCAAGAGCCCACGAGGGCACCAAGCGCAGCAGCAGGGCCCGGAAGCCGCTAGGAGCTGGGGTAGGAGGGCAACAGGGGTCAGGAACAGGAGCAGAAGGAGCAATTTGACCTTCGCACCTGCCTTTTAAACTGTTAACTATTCCACCCCTTTACTAATGGCATGGGGAGGAGTCCCAGGTGTTTGCTGTTTTGATTGATTACTCCACCCATCAATTCTCCAGGTGGGGCCAATGATAATGTCCTGGGAGAATTATCTGGAGCTTCTCCTAGCTTCCAGGAGAAATCTTGCAAGGATCTTCCAGCAGCCATCTTGGGTTATCAGTGTCTACGTGGACTTTTCTGCCAGGTTCCAGATCCGTCCATTCATTCCCTGTATGAAGCCTGCTTCACTATTGCCTCTCACTCTGGCCTGTAAAGTGAATTACCTTTTGTTTTTAAGATTATAAATCAATTTATACATAGGAGCATCTCTGAGACATGATGCTACAAAATTGACTGTGGAATTATGTTAGAAGTCATGAAGACATTTTGTGATTTTCAACAGGTCAAAGTCTTATTCCTTTCAGTATTTCACCACTATTTCATTGGTACGACGGAACAGGTCCTGAACTGACATTTCTGCATAGTTCTTACCTTGTTAGTTCAAAAAATTTAAAATGTCTTCTAAAATAGGCAAGATAAAACTTGATTTTTTTCAGCAGAGAGTAATATGTGACTTAATGTAAAAAATAAGGGTTTAGAAAGAACACACCAGTTTACATGCCAGAAAGGTATTGTCACGTATCTTTATTTGATGACTGTTAGGCTAATAAAAAAGAATTGCATTATCTATATTTCCCAGAGAGTAATAAAACATAGATCATTATCTTTAAAAGGGTGCTTAGTATAACTAACTTACTATAGTTTTATTTATTTTGAAACCAGCATTCAAGGTTTTCCTTCTTTAAAGTGAACAATAAAAAAAAAGAATTATAGAGCATGGAGGAGGGATTGTTGGATAGGGGGAGTGAATGATGAGAAAACTGATTTATAAATTCCTAAAGCAATAGAACTTGAATTCAGGAGTATTGCAGCTACATTAAACACACTTATTATGTGTTGAGCCCATCCCTCAGAAATACATTAATTTGGACAAATAGCATTACTTATGAATCCATTAAAGTTAATATCCCAATAAAGGAGTTTTGAATTACATGAAGTGATTATTTAGACAAAGAAAGGTCATGTATTAGATTAGAAAATTATCTTCCCACCTCCTCATATTGCTATGCAGTTAGGATAAGTGCTTGTTAAAAATGTTAGGAGAAAATATTTCATCAGGTCATTTGTTTTACCTGCCCTGAGCCCTTGCAGCTTCACCATATTAACTCCTAAGGGCACATACTGGGTCCTAAGAACCCTTTGATCTAAGATGAATTATTCATCTTTGTGTTTTCATTGACCATTTTTAGCCATAAATGATGGAGAGGTTGGTTAACAGTTGTGATAAAGGTAGGGCAGACAGGAATTATAGAATTATTGAGATTGTTTACCCCCTTCAGTGACTGTTCAGGTGATACTTTTAAAGGGAAGGGAATCTATATTCACCTTTAAATGAGTAAAAAGTTTTTTTTCTGGTTTATACAGGCAGAAAGTGATGTGATGGAAAGGAAGTGGGCTGGACATTTCAATACTGCTCTATGACCAGAAACAACCATTTCCCTACAAAGATGGTATCCGACTCCAGAGACTATCACAAGAAGTTATGCTGACTTCTCTGATGGTTAAATGAACTTCTCTTGTCTAGTTCCCTAAGTATTCACTTTTCTAAACATATGGTCTATTGAAATGGAGAGTAGAAACTCAGTGACTAAGAAACTGCATATACTCTGTTGGGACATGTTTTCTTTATGAGTTACCACAGGCTTGAAAACTTTGGTTGCCTTTCTGTGCCATGTCTGTTTCCAGGTAAATGACCCTATTACTTAATATATTATACAGGGAATGGCATACCCCAATGCCAAGGGAGAGTGATGGAGGGAAGGAAAGAGAAAAGGTGATAAAAGGGAGAGGAGAAAGAACAGTATTATTTCTTCTTCCATCATACATCACAAGTTATATAGTCATTATCTTTTATGAGAATGCCTTAATCACATGGGTGATATTTGATACTTCTATGTTATTCAGCTTCTATTATTCTTTATCATGAAAGGGGAGTTTTGTGAAACATGACAGCCGTGGAAAGGACTTAACCAGCAAATGAGATTATCCTTGATTGTTTCCAGTTAGTAAGTGAATACAGTTATTAAAGGAAAAACATGGTGGGCTTAATTTAACAACTATATATTGAGCATGAAATAAATGCATTGCACTGTGTTAATCATTGAAGAAAAGGAAAAGATGCCCATAATGATCTTTGTTCTTAAGAAGCTCATATTCTAATGGAGAAGAGAAGATAAGCTACCCAAGATACTCCCATGCCATAGCTAAACATGAAAAAGAGTAATTAAGATACCTTAGGAGAGATACAAAGAACACAGCAGTTCAAAGATGCAAGAGATCACGTCTGCTTGGAGCCAATGATAAAGGCTTCAGGGCTGGTGGACTATGGCAAAATTTTGACTGAGAGAGATAGGGAGGGCATTCTAGGGAGAGTGAGATCTAGAACAAATAGAGAGATGAGTTAAGCAATTAGGGAGGATGGAGGAGCCAAGCTGAGAACACTGAATGTCCAAGTATAGTCAGACACAGATAGGGTTGCCAGATTTAGCAAATAAAAATACAGGACATCCAGTTATATTTGAATTTTAGATAAACAATAAAGAATGTTTTAGTATAAGTACACCAATGAGATATTTGGGATATATACTACAATATTCTTTGTTATTTAACTAAAATTCAAATTAAACTGAGCATTCCGTATTTCATCTGGAAACCCTCAGGAGGCAACATGCATTTCAAGCTGAGAATATTTTCTTCAATGGCATTTCTAAGTTTTATTTTATTATTATTATTTTGACTTTATTTTGTACGTTTAAAAATTGAAAATATAAACAATTAAAAACTAAAAAGTAAACACAGATGAATAAATATGTACATTTCTCAATTAAATGTACTAGATACATATAAAATTTTTTTTGAATCAAACAATATGTTACACAATATATTTGATTCATAGTAACGCATTCATACAGTATTTGTCCTTTTGTGTCTGCCTTGCTTCGCTCAACATAGTGTCCTCCAGGTTCATCCATTTTGTCATATGCTTTACGACTTCATTTCTTCTTATGGCTGCATAATATTCTATCATGTAAATAGACCACAGTTTGTTTATCCATTTGTCTCTTGATGGACACC
The DNA here is from genome assembly GCA_026826555.1 of Tolypeutes matacus. Classification (NCBI taxonomy): domain Eukaryota; kingdom Metazoa; phylum Chordata; class Mammalia; order Cingulata; family Chlamyphoridae; genus Tolypeutes; species Tolypeutes matacus. The sequence goes on along the minus strand of JAKSZT010054350.1, from coordinate 1,908,920 downwards.
TGGGTTGTTTCCAACTTTTGGCAATGGTGAATAATGTTACTATGAACATCAGTGTGCAGATGTCTGTTTGTGTCACTGCTCTCAGTTCTTCTGGGTATATACCCAGTAGTGGTATTGCCGGGTCATGTGGCAAGTCTATATTCAACTTCTTTAGGAACTGTCAAACAGTCCTCCACAGTGGCTGTACCATTCTGCATTCCCACCAACAGTGAAGAAATGTTCCTATCTCTCCACATCCTCTCCAACACTTGTAGTTCTCTGTCTTTTTAATACTGGCCATTCTGATAGGTGTGAAATGATATCTCATTGTAGTTTTGATTTGCATTTCCCTAATCATGAGTGATGTCAAGCATTTTTTCATGTGTTTTTTTGCCATTTGTATTTCTTCTTTACAGAAAAGTCTATTCAAGTCTTTTGCCCATTTTTTAATTGGGTCGTTTGTCTTTTTATTGTTGAGTTGTAACATCTCTTTATATATCTTGGATATTAAACCCTTATCAAATATGTAATTTCCAAATATTTTTTCCCATTGAGTTGGCTGCCTTTTCACCCTTTTGACAAAGTCCTGTGAGTTGCAAAAGTGTTTAATTTTGAGGAGGTCCCATTTATCTATTTTTTCTTTTGTTGCATGTGCTTTGGGTGTAAGGTCCAAGACACCACCTACTACTCCAAGATCTTGAAGATGTTTTCCTACATTTTCTTCCAGTAGTTTTAGGTTCCTGGCTTTTATATTTAGATTTTTGATCCATTTTGAGTTGATTCTTGTATAGGGGGTGAGATAGGGGTCCTCTTTCACTCTTTCGGTTATAGATATTTAGTTCTCCAACACCATTTGTTAAAGAGACTGTTTTTTCCCGTTAGCATGGACTTGGTAGGTTTGTCAAAAACCAGTTGACTGTCCAGGTGAGGGTTTATTTCTGGGTTCTCAATTCTATTTCGCCGATCGATGTGTCTACCTTTATGCCAGTACCATGCTGTTTTGACCACTGTAGCTTTGTAATATGTTTTAAGGTCAGGCAGTGAAATTCCTCCCATGTCACTCTTCTTTTTTAGAATGCTTTGGCTAAGGGTGCACTTACCCTTCCAGATGAATTTGGTAATTGCCTTCTCTAATTCTGTAAAGTAAGCTGTTGGGATTTTGATTGGTGTTGCATTGAATCCATAAATCCGTTTGGGTAAGATTGACATCTTCATGATATTTATTCTTCCAATCCATGAACACAGAATGTCTTTCCATTTGTTTAGGTCTTTCAAAATTTCTTTTAGCATTGTTTTGTGGTTTTCTGCATATAGGTCCTGTATTTCTTTGTTTAACTTAACTCCTAGGTATTTGAGTCTTTTTGTTGTTATTGAAAATGGAATTTTTCCCCTGATTTCCTCCTCAGGTTGTTCACAGTACTAGTGTACAAAAACATTACTGATTTTTGCATGTTGATCTTGTATCCTGCCACTTTGCTGAACTCATTTATTAGCTCAAGTAGCTTTGTTGTGGATATTTCAGGATTTTCTAAGAGCAAGATCATGTCATCCGCAAACAGTGAGAGTTTTACTTCTTCTTTGTCTATTTGGATGCCTTTCATTTTTTGTCTTGCCTAATTGCCCTAGCTAGAACTTCTAGTACGATATTGAATAACAATGGTGACAGTGGGCATCCTTGTCTTGTTCCTGATCTTAGGGGGAAAGCTTTCAACCTTTCCCCATTGAGTATGATGTTGGCTGTGGGTTTTTCATATATGCCTTTTATCATATTGAGGAATTTTCCTTCCATTCCTATCTTTTGAAATGTTTTATAAGAAAAGGATGCTGGATTTTGACAAATGCTTTTTTTCTGCATCTATTGAGATGATCATGTGTTTTTTTTTCCCTTCAATTTGTTAATGTGGTGTATTACATTGATTGATTTTCTTAAGTTGAACCAGCCTTGCATACTAGGAATAAATCCCACTTGGTTGTGATGTATAAGTCTTTTGATATGCTGTTGGATTCGATTTGCAAGTATTTTGTTGAGAATTTTTGCATCTATGCTCATTAGAGAGATTGGTCTGTAATTTTCTTTTCTTGTAGAATCTTTATCTGGCTTTGGTATTAGGGTGATGTTGGCTTCATAAAATGTGTTGGGTAATTTTCCCTCCTCTTCAATTTTTTTGGAAAAGTTTAAACAGGATTGGTGTTAATTCTTTTAGAAATGCTTGGTAGAATTCACCTGTGAAGCCACCTGGTCCTGGACTTTTCTTTGCTGGGAGATTTTTGATGATGGATTCAATCTCTTTAAATGTGATTGGTTTGTGAAGTTCTTGTATTTCTTGTAGCATCAGTGTAGGTTGGTTGTGCATTTCTAGAAATCTGTCCATTTCATTTAGGTTGTCTAGTTTGTTGGCATACAGTTTCTCATAATATCCTCTCATGATTCTTTTTATTTCTGTGCGGTCATTTGTAACTTCACCCCTTTCATTTCTAATTGCATTTATTTGCATCTTCTCTCTTTTGTCCTTTGTTAGTCTAGCGAGGGGTTTGTCAATTTTATTGATCTTCTCAAAGAACCAGCTTTGGGTTTTGTTGATTTTCTCTATTGTTTTTCTGTTCTCATTTTCATTTATTTCTGCTCTAATCTTTATTTCTTTTCTTCTGCTTCCTTTGGTATTGGTTTGCTGTTCTTTTTCTAGTTCCTCTAGTTGTTCAGTTATATCTTTGAGTTTAGCTCTTTCTTGTTTTTTTAATATAGGCATTTAGGGCTATAAAGTTCCCTCTCAAGATTGCCTTCACTGTATCCATAAATTTTGATACGTTGTGTTCTTGTTTTCATTTGTCTCAATATATTTACTGATTTCACTTGCGATTTCTTCTTTGACCCACCAGTTATTTAGGAGTGTGTCATTCAGTCTCCATACATTTGTGAGTTTACTTTTTTCCTATTTATTATTGATTTCTGGTTTCATTCCATTATGTTCTGAGAAGGTGCTCTGTATAATTTCAGTCTTTTTATACTTATTGAGAGCTGCATTGTGACCTAACATGTGGTCTATCCTGGAGAAAGATCCATGGGCATTGAGAAGAATGTATAACCTGCTGAGTTTGGATGCAGTGTTCTGTATATGTCTGTTAGGTCTAACTTATCATATTGTTCAAGTTCTCTGTTTCCTTGTTGATCTTCTGTCTAGTTGTTCTGTCTAATGATGTGAGTGGGGTGTTGAAGTCTCCAATGATTATTGTAGAAATATCTATTTCTCCCTTCAGTTTTGCCAGAGTTTGTCTCCTATATTTTGGGGCACCCTGGTTAGATGCGTAGATATTTATGACTGTTATATCTTCCTGGTGGATCATCCCTTTTATTAATATATAATGGCCTTCTGTATCTCTTACAACTTTTTTGCATTTAAAGTCTGTTTTGTCTGATATTAGTATAGCTACTCCTGCTCTTTTCTGATTACTATTCCTGTGGAGTATCTTTTTCCAAACTTTCACTTTCAGCCAGTTTGTATCCTTGGGTCTAAGGTGGGTTTCTTGTAAGCAGCATATGGATGGCTCATGTTTTTTTATTTATTATTTTTTATCCATTCTATCAGCCTGTATCTTTTGATTGGGGAGTTTAATCCATTCACATTCAATGATTTTACTGTAAATGCACTATTTACTTCCTCCATTTTATTCTTTGGTTTTCATATGTCATCTTGTTTTTGTCTGTCTTTTTACTCTTTTGGTTATCCTTTCTGCTATTCTTTCTTCTATACTCTCTTCCAAGCCTCTCTCCCCTGTTTTTATCTTTCAGGTTCTAAGGCTTCCTTTAATATTTCCTGCAAAGGTGGATTCTTTTTTTTTTTTTTTTTGCAAACTCTCTTAGTTTCTGTTTGTTTGTGAATATTTTTTACTCACCTTCATATTTGAAGGACATTTTTGCTGGATAAAGAATTCTTGGCTGGCAGTTTTTCTCTTTCAGTTTCCTAATTGTATTATACCACTGTCTTCTTGCCTCTATGGTTTCTGAAGAGAAATATGTGCTAAGTCTTACTGGATGTCCCTTGTATGTGATCGTTTGCTTCTCTCTTGCTGCTCTGAGAATTTTATTGTTATCTTTGACATTTGACATTCTCAGTAATATGTGTCTTGGCATAGGTCTATTTGGATTTATTCTGATTGGGGTACAGTGTGCTTCTTGGACATGTAAGTTCATTTCTTTCACGACTGTTGGGAAATTTTCAGCTATTATTTCCTCAAATACTCTTTCTGCCCCTTTTTCCTTTTCTTCTCCTTCTGGAACTCCCATGACACATACGTTGTTGCATTTTGTGTTATCATTCAACTCTCTGAGCCCCTGCTCAATTTTTCCCATTCTTTTCTCTCTCTTCTTTTCTCTCTTCAGTTTTAGCTGTTCTGTCTTCAGTATCACTCATTCTTTCTTCTATCATTTTGATTCTGCTGTTGTATGCCTCAAATGTGTTTTTGATCTCACCTATTATGTCTTTCATTCCCATGAGCTCTGTTAAATTTCTGTTCAGGATTTCAAATTCTTCTTTGCGTTCACTCAATATCTTCTTGATGTCATTTATCTCTTTAACTATATTGTCTTTCAACTCATTAATTTGATTTTGGAAATTTGTGCTCATCTCGCTGATTAGTTCTGTCAAATTCTGCATCTCTTCTGGGACTTTGATGTATTCCTTTTCTTGGGCCATATCTTCTATTTTCTTAGTTTGGCTCATAATTTTTTGTTGGTATTTAGGCATCTGGTTAGTATGTAGTTTACTCAGATGCTCAATCTCTTTCTCTTTTACAGGGATTTGGTGGCAGGAGGCTGTAAGCTACCACAGCTTTTTGAATTTTGGCTCGACCTGGATTGTTGGGATTGTCCTGCTGGTTGCTGAAAACTGGGCACTGGACCCAGTAATTGGTTGTAGAGTTGCTTCCTAGGGCCTTGGGTAGGGAGGCTATAGAGGCCAGAAAAAGCCTCTTCTATTTATTTTTAATTTTCTTGTGTGTACTTTCTTGGTCTCCCAGGAGATGGTGCTCTTTGGCAGCTCTCAATTCAATGCCTGGTTGGAGTGTATTTGTTGCAACACAGACCAGATCAATGTGATAGAGCTTCCTGTCTGGAGGCTAGGAGCCTTGTAATTCAAACTTTCTCTGAGACAGTTCTCCAGCCTTCTCTGGCAGCCCCTTCCCTTTTCCCAGCTAGGAAATATTTCCACTCCCCTCTGAGTCCTTACCAACCAGTCCCTGTTAGTAGAGAAGGAGACTGGGAGGGTTGTATATCTTTAGCCCCTTGCAGGCTCCAAGGCAAACAATGGCATAGCCCCACCCAGCCTGGAAGGGTTCACTGGGCACAGCAGAACAAATTTGTGGGTCAGATGCTGAGTCAGCCTTAGGCTGTGTCCCCCTCTCTCCCCTTTCCTGGGGTGGTAGATCCCTGGAGCCCCCTTTGTCTGTAGTAGCAGGCCCAGAGGCCTGAGAATTCTAAAGTGTCTTTGGTATAGGGGAGGGTGCTGGCAGCAGCAGCTGCTGCTGGTTCCAACTCACAGTTCTGTTGTCACAGTTTCCCTCTTTTGTCCCTCTCTCCTCTGAGTGGTGTGCAGCCTTCACCTGCTGTCCTTAACCCTAGAAGATCTTTATCAGGGCTGTTTCAGCCTGTCCTCTTTCTGGAAAAGAGATTCCCATGTATTACTAGTCTGCCATCTTCCCAGAAGTCCCTTCAATGGCATTTTAAGTATTATGTTCAGATTTGCATTTTAGTCCAATAACAGTGTTGAACTGGGGCAAGAAGAGCAGAGTATGAAATGAGCAGTTACCTGGTTTCTACAAGCCCTTATTACAGCTTCATGTAAATTAGCAAACAGTGTCCCCTCCTCTCAGAAATGCCATCCCTCAAAGTCTCATTTCAGCTCCCCACTCTGCACCTAGGCTGCGTGCCATAAAGCCATGCCCAAAAGACATCTCTGGGCAGTTAGGAATCTATTAAGGCAATTCAAAAAAGTGAAAGTTAATGGGGGTCACAGCTCTGGTCAAGGCAGGAGGAATGGAAAGGAAATGATAAACAGATTTGAGGACTTTTTATAGAGAAGACTGATTCTTAGAACAGCAGTTCTCAAAGAATGTTTGTGGGCTCCTGGGGATCTCCAAGACATTTCCAGAGGCTCTGTGTGGTGAAAATGAGATTGCTAAGAATTCTAAGACATTATTAACCTGTTTCATTGTGTGGACATTTGCACTGATGGTGCAAAAGCAATGGTGGGTAAACTGCTGATGCCTTAGTACAAAACTGAACTAGTAGTCACTATGCTCTTCATCTTGGAGCATTCAGTTAAAAAAGAAAAGCAGTAAAAAATTATTAGGAACTTTTTTTTTTTTTTGATTGAGGAGTATACAGAAAGCACTTCCAAATGCTGAAAGACAATGGAAAAGCATTTAGGTAATTGAGTTGAAATCAGAATTAGCTGCTTTTTAAAATGGAACAACATTTGTACTTGAAATAACAATGGAGAAACTATGGTTGCTTAGAGTTGGGTATGTGACAGATATTTTCTTAAAACTGAGTAAAGTAAGCCTATCACTTCAAGGAAAACAACCAACAGTATTTGCCATCAATGATAAAAATTGAACTTTTAAGCTAAAACTAGAATTTTGTTAAACTTGTATCCATCTGTAGGAGCTTGACAGCTTCCCACTACTTAATGATGTTTTGATGAGATTAATAGTGGTATTTACAAATATGATTTTTAAATATAATATGAATTCTGTCAACATTTGGAAGATCTGTATAATGGGTATTATTCAAATTACCTATGTATGTGCAAAAGTTCTATTCAAAATGCAAGATAGACCAATGGATTTTAATCTGAGAACAAAAAAAATCACGGATATGATTGCAGATTCCACTGTGCAACTTACCATTAGAAAGTGAGATTTCGTGCAATGTCAAAGAAAATTGTCATCAATTATCTGAAAAGACTATTAAAATATCACATTTTTTCAGCTAAATACCTGAGTGAGGCCAGATTGCTTCATATATTTCTGCCAAAATCTATTGCCACAGACTGATCACATGAGCAGAGAGGAGAATCCTGTTGTCATTTATAAAGCCAAATAATGAGGTTTGCAAAACTGTAAAGCAGTGCCACTCTTCTCACTAATTTTTTTTCATTTTTATATTTCATACCACATGTTATGTTAATTTGTAATCAGTTTATTATTGTTATTTTAAAATGAATTAATACATTTAAAAAATTCTGTTTTAATACCTAATATGGTTAACGATGATCAGTACACCTCACAAAAAATGCTCTTTGGGGTTCTCAATAATTTTTAAGAGTTGTAAATGGGTTCTAAGATCAAAGAGTTTGAGAACTACTGCCAAACACTAAGAAGGTAAGTGAGGTTTCAAATATAGAATACTTGATAAATTGGGGTGCCATTAAGGAAAAGGGAAAAGTCAAGAGAATAAGTGAGATTGGGGGAAATAATAGTCTGTTCAGTTTTGAACGTGCTGAGTGATAGCTGTAATCGAAGTTGAAGTCCAGCAGGAAGCTATGAATACTTATCTAGAACTTGAGAGAAAGATTTGAGATAAGGACACAGATTTGGGGTTTATTTTTACTTGGACATTAGAGGAACTAAGAGGCTTTGATAAAAGAGTCAAAAGTGGGCAAGGGAGAGAGTTACCTATATTTAAATAGTGGAAAGAAAAAATAAAAAGAGTAAGAGAAATGGAAGAAAAATCCAAAAGAGGAAAAAACTAGGCTAGTGCAGAGTAACAAAAACTATTTTATTGTTTGTTTGTTTGTCTTTATTAGACACTTACTATGGGCCAGGCATTGGACTAAGCAATTGACAAGACTTCTCTCATTTCATTCTCACAATGATCTTATTAATTTTGCAAATGAGGAAGATGAAGCTGGCCTCTTAATTGCTGTACTTGGTTCAGAATTTGGAAAGGATGCTTAATAGTGTCAAATGCCACAGAGAGAGTGAAGAAGGAGAGCAAGTGAGAAAAAGCAAGTGGATTAGACAAATTGTCATAGGAGACTTCCAGAGAATCAAGTAGCAAAGCTTTAGGGAAGAGCCAGAAAAGCAGAGGGCAAAGTATCTTGAAAAATCTTGAGGGTGGTAGGACGCAAAAGCCTGGGAAAATAGCAGTGTGAAAGGAATGCTTCAGTTCCCTTTATTTTAAAAAAGGGGAGAGAGGCACTTCTGATTTGTATATTATTCTACATAAATCTGCATAGCAATTCTAACTCCAAGGGATCAGAGATGGAGGCAAGAAGTACAGAATTTCAGGGGCAAGTAAATGAATTTCAATGTTTTCCATTCACCCCTAACCTCCCAAGAAACCAGCTTTGACTGCCATCATTTTCAAAGAGTAAAAGCTGAGCAGTCAGCTTCAGGAACCCAATTAAAAACCATGCTGGAAACTCTTTAAAGATTGAGGGCCTTTCTCATCCTCTCTTGAGGTCTGGGAATATACCTTTAGTCTACTCTCCTGGCCTGCGCTGGCCCCACTGCAGTACTAACATCGGGGCACTGTTGCTCTGAAGTAAGAAAACAGTCAAAATAATTTAATTATGCATTCCGAATGGTATTTTTTCCTCGAAGATAGTTAAGACTCAAATGCTTATAGATTGAAGCTTTTAATAGGGAAGAGTGAACAAATTATTAATAGTAATAATTTATGTCTTTCAAATGATCTTTTGAAGTATGCATATAATTTGTGAACATTAACTTAGAAACCACTCTCTGAAATGAATTTTGTGATAATTATAATGATTGTGAACCACTTATAACTATCTTCTCTCTAGACAGAGCATTATAGCTGAAAGAACAAAATCAGACAGAATGAGGGAGTTCTGCCTGGAACCAGTCAAAAAGGCAATTGGGATTGACTCTTGGGTTCCCATTAAGTAACATGTTATCTAAGTGCTTAGCTTGGCACCTTTCACTTTGTAAGGACTCAATAACTGCTAAGTTGATCTGAAATGGTTCCTATAAATCAGTGTGTGTGACAGACAGTAGCATATAAGATGCTAGATGGATTAGATAATCACATGTGTGGTGATTTAATGAGAGCTGGCAACATCTCTCCACCTGAAATCTCTTGCCAGCTAATGTGCCACAGTACTTAAAACTCCACTGTGATTGTTTCTGGTTTTGGCCTTTGGGTTAAGCTCCAATTTCCAATCAGCACTCATGTTTCCAAATTCAGATATCTTTCCAAGAAGTAATATAGTGATGCCAATACTAAACTGTGAATTATTTTGAAGTTTCTTTCTTCCATCATGTAAGGGTTGGTCATGCAATGCTAAATGGACTTGTGTTAGCATGGAGAGGATTTCCTGAAAAGGAAGAAGAGATAGGTTTGCTAAAGAGAGGTTGCTGAGGGTTTATAAGATCATCCTCTCTCTACTATTGTCCAGCTGCAGGCCACCAGTCAGCGCAGCCTTCCTCCCTAATGTTATGGACTGAATTGTGTCCCTTAAAATATGTATTGAAGTCATAATCCCCAAAACCTCGGAATGTGACCTTATTTGGAAATATGGTCATTAAGTGTGGAATCAGGCAAGTTAAAATGAAGTCATGCCCCTTCATAGTAGTATTGGCCCTTAATCCAATAGGACTAGTGTTCTTAAAAGAAGAGGAACTCTGGACACAGACAGACAGACTGAGCGGAGAAGACCATGTATTGACTGTGACACAGAACACTATGGGTTGCCAATGAGCGGTAGCCAGAAGCCAGGAGAGAGGGATGGAACACATTTTTCTCTCCAGACTTCAGAGAAAGCATGGTCCTGTCCCACACCTTCACTTCAGACTTCTAGGCCCTGGAATGGTGAGACATTACATTTCTGTTGTTTTAAGCCAACCAGTTTGTGGTACTTTATTACAGCAGCCCTAGCAAAGGAACATCTAATGTCTGTGTTCCCAAGGAAGGAGCCAATTACAACTTACCCCTGAGACTGTGGAGACAGATACTTTAACCTGAATGCAAGTCTCTATCCCTACTAAACCATCACCCTCTTTCCTCTCCCTTATCATCCCTTTTCATTTACCTCATTATTCTCGACCTTTCCTCCCATTTAACATTTCACAAAGGTCTGACACAGTAACCCAGGAAAACTTGCAGGAACAGTTCTTCTGTCAATCCAAAATGAAACTCATGAAAGCATCACCATCAATATAGTCAGGAATAGGTTTGCAGTACAAAGAAGAAAATATACCTTCTTATCACAAAGTAGATGAAGAGCTATTCTACCAAACTGTGAGAAAAAGACAAAGTTTTCATTAGAATGGAAATACCACACTTAGTGAACGACCTACTTCTTTAGACTCTGAGATCTTAGGGAACATGGAATTTAACATATTTATCTGTGTTTACCCAGCACTAGTACAGGACCTGGGCCAGATACTATAAATGTTTGTTGAACTGAACTGCAGGCTGCTTAATTATGTAACGCAAAGTTCCCCCTAAAATTCTATGCCTGCTGTTTAGGGATGAATGGTAATTATATTTTGCAGGATGGCTTTTAAAGGCCTTTCTCAGCAATATATTGTCTTTGTAGTATTTCTGCAAGCAGACAAGTCCTCAATAGATGATCCATGACTCCTTGAAATAACCAATAAACTATTTATTAGCAATGACATATCAAATGAAGCATTTTATCTGAAGGCAAGCATCCACAGTAGATAGTAGGTAATTGGACCCACCTGGCATTCAGACAGCCAGGGATTCAAAGAGGGAAAAGAGAATCAGTGACTATTTTCATTATTTCAGAAGTTTCATGGTACCATCATCTATTACAAATCCGTAAAAATTAACTAAATGATGTTTCTTTGCCTCTTGCTGGAATTATATTAACACATGTTGGTAACATTAGTAGATCAAAAAGACCCATTATTGTCACATCCACACACATATTTTGTTTAAATTTACCTTTTCACATTGGCTGCAAGAAGTTTAAATCCCAATTTTTGGACCATGTATAGGACTGCTATTAGGTGCCATTCTACAATAACCTCATACCAGGTTGCATTTAATACCTTATTATTTTTCATTTTCTTTTATCACACACTTCTAATTCATATTACCTTGACTTTTCCACTCTAACTGTTATGCCAATCTTATTAAATCTTTATGGAAATAAGGCAATGAATAATGAAATAAATAAAACTGAAAACATGCCTTTTATGAATAAGTGGGAAGATTAATTTTTCTTTGAGAAATGTATTTTACTTAAGAGATAAAATTATTCAAAATGGAGGGACTGTAGGTTAAAATACAAAACAAAATCATAGGTGTTACAAAGCTAGAGAACCCCTGTGCTAGTCTTATTAATAATTTCTTAAGAAACCCAAGGTGGCATTCCTATTAGATATATATGGTAAATATTTAGTCATATGCCTAAGACATGCACCTGCAAAATCCACACTCAATTGATGGTCTCTATTTTTGTATCCTATTCTCAATTAAGCGGCTGATTATCAAACCTTTACCTACTTATTTCTGAGGTTTTCTCTCACCATCAGTTGGCATATGTTCTAGGAATACCAAATAATTCCATAACCAAAGATATTAAAGATATTTCACATAATACATTCTAAAATCAAAATATACATTATTTTTTAAAAATTTATTTATTTTAAGGATACTTTAGATTACATAAATGTTACATAAAAAATTTAGGGGAATGTAGAATGGTGTAGCCTTTGTGGAGGACACTTTGGCAGTTCCTCAGGAAGCTAACTATATAGAACTGTCATATGATCCAGCAATCCCACTGCTGGGTATATATCCAGAAGAATTGAAAGCAAGGACACAAACAGATATATGCACACCAATGTTCCTAGAGGCATTATTCACTATTGCCAAAAGTTGGAAACAACCCAAATGTCTATCAACAGATGAATGGATAAACAAAATGTGGTACATACATACAATGGAATATTACTCGGCTGTAAGAAGGAATGCAATATTAACACACGGGATAACATGGATGAATCTTGAAGACCTTATGTTGAGTAATGTAAGCCAGGCACTGAAGGACAAATATTACATGACCTCACTGATATGAATTAAGCAAATTGAGCAGACTCACAGAGCTAGAGTCTGGAAGTTAGGTTTATAGGAGACAGAAAGTAAGTAGAGGGTTGTGAGCCAATACTCGTATGGGTAAAATCTATGACAAGGTGGGAAGGTGTAATTGTTCAGTGGATGGGCATGACAGTGGTGCAGTGATGCTATTGGGTTCGGTGGTGCTGGTCTGTGAAGGGGGTGAGTGGGGGTTGGCTTGGACTATCTCTGAAACTAGGGGGAGGGTCAGGAGAAGGAGCAGTTGAACATGGGGGATTTGCAGGTCTGTGGTTAAAACTACAACATTGGGAATGTTTTTTGGCAAATATGGCAGGGGAGGATTACTGGTGTAGGGTTTTGGATGTGTGTGTGTGGGGTGCATACAGGAACAGGGTGCACCTGGGGCAGGCTTCTATGGAATATGTAAGTGTTCATCTTATCATACTGTTTTTTTTTTTAATTTTAATTAATTAATTTTTTTATTGTGGGTAAAAATCAAAATTTTCACAATACATACCACTATTTGTAAAATGATATATAAATACATATGCATATATGTGCATTTGTTTACAAAAATGTTATTTATATATATATATATAAACATATTTTAAGAGGTGCTTAGATATCAGGGGGTGGAGACGCACACAACAAAGAAGAAAATATTAAACTCCCATCCTGGGTAGTCGTGCTATGTTCTCAAATAGAGGGGCAAGAGTCTCCCAATAACATAGGCAGTGCCTAATGAAAGAATACATTATTTTTAAGCTACTTATTGTTTTGTATTAGCCATGGCACAGCCTCACTTTATTATTATGTGCAATTGAGAGTTTTGATTATGGCTTTAGAGTGGGGATAAAATGGCATCTCTGACCTTATAGCATAATATAATTATTGTGAGGTTAAAAGAGATAAGAAAAAGCTGTGAAAGTACTTCATAAAGAAAAACACCATTAAAGAAAAACACTGTTAATGTATATGATTTTCTGTTCATTATTAAATCTTGAAACAAAATTAGGTAACAGAAGTATTTCTTTACTCACAATTTCCCGAAGAATAATTATTTCCCTTTGGCACTAAACAGGAGAAATGCTCCTCTATCTTGTGGTTCTGCTGAGAAGGGAAGACTACAGGTGGTCTTGTGGCTGGAGCTGCAGGCCAGGAGGAAGTCCCATTACCTACCAAGAAAGGTAGTCCTGCTTTGGAAAGACATGGAAACCTTGGTTTGGGTGGTGTGATAAAGATTCTGATTCTATTTTTATTATTTATTGAAAGCTTTCAAGCCCATTACTCATCCTCACCATTTTGTCCCACATCTGGGCAAACTGATAAGAAAGTCCAAGTACATCCTCTTTTGGTGTTAGTGGGAAGTTCAAACCACACGAGCTCTTCATACCCTCTTGGTGCATGTGTGGCTCATCAATTTTAACATCTGAACCAAATTTTAGGTGGGCATTCCATCCTGCTTTTTCCAGGTGGTCACAGTGGTAGAAAGAAGAAGAGTTTGTGAAAGAGAGAAAAGAGCTGAGGGATTGGCAGGCAGGACAATGGAGGAGAGGGAGTCTCTGGAGAGTCAGTCCCAAGGCAAGAGTCAAGGTCATTATACCTGGAAACTGTCACCTTCAATGGACTGTTGATCTTAAATCCTGTCTTTGTTGAAAGAATCTAGATGATGATAATGATGACGATGAAAATGGTGATGATGCCAATAATATTTATTGTAAGCTTACTATATGGCAAACCATTATAAGTTATTTAAATGTATTAACTCATGTATCCTCACAACCCTGTGAGGTAGAGAGTATTATGGAATCCATTTAGAGATGAGGAAACTGAGGCTTAGAGAGATTAAGCAAGTTGTCCAAGATCACATTGCTAGTAAGTGGTAGACAGAATTTGAACTCTGGTGGTCTCTCTCCAGAACCTGTACTTTCAGCCATTATATGATGTTGTAATAAAGAATAATTGTTCAATGTTTCCTTTAGGGGCAGGAATCACTTATTTTAACTTTGTAAACCTACAGTGCATAATTTTGAGGGACATTAAAAGAGATGAGGGGGCAGAAGATGTCACCTACTTGCTAATTATGCCAGGTAGTTGTGATTTTTGAACAAGGGGCAATGGTGATTGTGGATGCAATACCAAAAAAGAAATGAGAATGCTGTGATTCAACTATAAAACAAATTGTAAACATATTTATTGCGACTTGGAGTGCATTACAAACTCTCTATGGATAATTTGAGTGTGGCCTTTATGGAGGTTGTAGTAATGGTAGCAATGAAGAAAAATTATTTTTAATGAGGCAGCTATATTTAAATAGGATACTGATCTGAGAAAAACACTTGAATTTGGTCTTAGCAGGCTCTTGTTAATAATTCATAGATGATGTGAAAGGCAGAAATATCACATATGTATGAAGTAAGATAAATTTCTAAATTCTGATCATTCTGAAGCCTGAGGAATGGTTGAATGAACTCAAATAGGATTATTAATTTGATATTTGAATACAACTTCCAACATGCTTTATTCATGCATTTTTCTAGTCTTAGACCCCATTTTAATCTTTCTTATTAAAAAATTGAAAATTGCATTGTAGTATTAGAAATACCCAGTATAACTTAGATATTATGGCATTGTACTGTACCTTTTAATGTTAGAAAAATTCAATATAACCTTGCTCATCTGTCAGGAGGCATGCAGAGCTATGGATTTAACATTAACCAGATTTAGCTCTACCAAGAATGTATAATTATGCACTTCCTCACTCATCTGTATATTCACATCCATACCCTCATTTCCCCAAAATCCTCATTACCCCAAGATTACCCGACCCCAGGTACAATGCATGTTTTAAGATTTTTTGATAAAACAAAAACTAGTTTTTCTGGACCGTTCTTAGAAATGTCAACCCAATGATTAACTTACTTTGTTTCAGCCGATATAAAAGCTGTGAGAAAAACCCTTAATGGGGAGGCTCATTGGAGATTGTACATCTCCAATCTCCCACGGGTGAATAAAGCCTCTTTTCCTTCCTCACCTAGTTGGGCGTGTCTGTCTATTCTTCTGTGCCCAGCTAAAGAATCCAGCGGACTGCCCAGGCCCCTCTTCAGTATATCGTAACAAATTAAAAAATACAAAGGTGTTAAAATAAAATGGAAAACTTCCCAATCTATATTTACTTCTCAGAGATAACCATTGTTAATTTTTCTATACTCTAAAAACTATGTTTATATGTGAATATACTTTTTAAATAACAAAAAAAATGGGATTATATTGTGTATTCTTTTGTAATTTGGCTTTTTAAATTGTAATTTATTATGGAGAACTCTCCATCTCATGCTACATAAAACATGTACATTTGAACCCAATTATATTTTTTCGTTTTTCTTAGAAACCAACATTCTATTTCTTAAAAATGTAACTACACTTGAATGTTAAGAATTTGTAGTTCACTTTAAAATACTTAAAAGCATCTTTCTAAGCAGCAAGTTTTTCAATACAAGTATTTTGTCTGGCTTTAGACAGACTAAAAAACATGACTAGAAGAAGATAAAAATCAACTAATGTAGGGCTCAAAAAGGTTAGGCTTAAAATGTACAGAGTTCCTAATGGGAACAAAGAAATGTTTTGGAAATGGGTGGTGGTGGTAGTGGTGGCACAGCATTACGAATTTAATTAGCACTAAAATGTATATCTGAATGTGGCTAAAAGGAGAAATGTTAGATTGTATATATGGTAATAGAATAAAAATAAAAAATCCAGGGAATTGAACACATAGTGACTCCTAAAGTAAGCCAGGGACTATATTTAATAGCATAGTTATAAAAATGTGCTTTCATCAATTGTAAGAAATGTACCACACCAATGCAAGGTATTGATAATAGGGTGGTATATGAGAATGCTATATTTTATGCATGTTTATTCTGTAAACCTACAACTTCTTTAATAAAAATAATTTTAAAGCTATAATAGCTAAAAAAAAAAAAAAACTGATAATTTTTTATCATTAAATATCCATCCAGTGTCCAAATTTTTTAAAAAGCTGACAAGCATAAATAAACTATAGCACCAATGGAATGAGTTAGTATGAAGTTAAAACTTGGAAATGAAATTTTACCTATTCTTTTTAATGGGATATCTGAATGTATGTAAATGGATACTAGTGCTTCAAAATATGAAGAAATGTCATTGCTATTATAATTATAAATGTTGTGTATTTTCTGTGCAAGAGACACGATTCTTGGATTTCCATGGTCATGTATCACATTTAAATCACATGAAATATACAAATATCCTGTTCAAAATTTATCATGTGCCAAAGTTATTTCATCATAGCCTTGGTAAAGTGAAAAAGAAAACCCTATAAATTATACTTCACTATGTATCATTGTTCAATGCATGCATTCCTTTGTTTAAAAGTTAATTGTATCCTTAGTAGGAGCAAGAGCACTACAAGTCCTGATAAAAACATATCTATATTTATTTAATTGGAGAATGATAAGTGGACAAATGAAGGAGAAAGAAGAGAAGCACAAAAAATATATCAAAATAATAATAGAGTTTATCTCTATGAGGTGGGATTATAAAGGCTTTTTTCTTTAAACTTCCTTGAATCCTTTTAAATTTTCTACCATTTATTTATTCATTAACAATTAGCTATGGAGTGTCTCATAAAGTCTAGGATTATGTTAGTGAACAAATCAAATAAATATGTGTTACTTGTTTTACTTTGCTAAAGACTGCTAGGAGCAATGTACCAGAAATGTTTTGTTTTTTATAATGGGAACTTATTAGTTTATAAGCTTACAGTTCTGAGACTGTGGAATTTGTCCAAATCAAGGCATTGTCAAGAGATGCTGTCTCACCAAGTTGCAGCTGTGGGTGATTAGGCACATGGCAAGGTGTAATGGCAGTGCTGCCGGTCTCTGCCTTCTCCTCCAGGCTTACTTTCTTCTTGAGCTTGGCTGTGGGGGATCAGGCATATGGTTCATCTCTCCCCTCTTCTCTGGGCCTCATCTTTTTCAGCCTCTCAGGGGGTCTCTTTCATGCCCCTGTGCTCTGCTGATTACAGCCTCTGTTCTCCAGGACCTCTCTCTCAGCCTCTCCGGATTTCTCTGTCTCTGCCACATTTTTCTGTGTCTGAGGCTTTTTAGTCCTCCATTTATAGAGGATTAAGACCCACCCTGGGTCCTGCAATCTAATCAAAGGCCCTTGACTGAATCAATCTAATCAAAAGACCCCTTAACTGAATCTAATCAAAAGGTCCTATCTACTTTGGGTTTACAAGCACAGGAATGGGTTCACTGTAAGAACACAATTTTCTGGAGTCCACAAAAAACTCAAACTAGCACACTTATAAAATCAGAAAAGGCAATAAATATTATTAAAATTAATATATTATTAAAATTAATATCATCTGCCGAATCTCAGCAATGTAGAAAAATAATGGACTGAAAATAGAGCGTTTCTTCTCGACCTAAACCATTTACCTTCTCAGTGATGTAAGTTTTGGTCTCTCTTAAAGATGCAGGTCTTTAGACAACAAAGTGACCACTCCTTTTCAAGTTTTAAGGGCAGAGTAGAACATCTTGGATGTGGGGGTGGGGGAAAAAGTCACCCCCATCAAAGCAGAATGGGTAAAAGGATTCTGGCCAAGGCAGCTCTGAAACTCAGGGGCATCTGTGGAAATGCTTCCAGGTCTGAGCCTTACTTCACAATTTCTGAAATGATATTTTACGTAGGTTCAGCCTGAAACGATCCAGAATGCTAATAACCAGCAGGAGAATGATGGTGGTGGATGAGAAGTAGTGGCAGGGAAAAGATGGAGACTGCTTCTAACTTTAGTTCATAAGGATCAAGTACCACTTTAGAAAGTGCCAAATGTTGCTAAACCAAAAATACATTCTGTCATAGTAAAGAGTATATATCATGGGCCCAATTTTGGATGGATTTTCTATTTGGAGAAATCACGTACTTTATGGATTGATTCATTCAGCTGATATTTAGTCAGTATCTATCATGTACAGGAATATTCCAGGTGCTGGGGAAGAGTGGTGAACAAGACAAACAGAGTCCCTTCCTTCTATCTAGTGAGTCACTTAGGCTATAAAGTAATCAAATAAATGGCCTTTCAGGTAGTGGAAAATGCTGTGATTGAAAATGGGGACAGGGAATGGTGAGGGAGGCCTATCTTAGGCAGGATGGTTAAAAAACCCTTTTTGAGGAAATATTTGAACAAAGCCCTGAATCGATGAGGGAGCTGGTCATGAGAAGATCTTGTGAAAGCATTCCAAGTTTAGGGAAGAAAAAGCCAAAACAGAGGCCCCATGGATAGGAGGTGTGTTTGAGGACAAGCCAGAAGGTTAGCATGGTGAGTCAGGATGTGGTGGAGGAGGCAGTGGTAGTGGGTGAGGTCAGAACCTTAGGCATGTTGAGAAGCTTGGGTTTTATTCTAAATGTGAACCCTAGAGGGTTGTGAGCAGGGGAGAGTTGCGATCTTTATGTTTTCAGAAGATTACTCTGTCTGATGTATTGTGAGTTGACTGGAGGGGGCAAGAGTGGAAGCACGGGGTCTAGCTTGAGGCAGCTGCATAAGAAGGAGAGAAGTGATATATTGGAGAGGTGGAGGAGGCTGTCTGTTAAAGGATAAGAATGATGCTATTGGCCAAATAGGTCAGGTGCTTGGATTCAGTTCTCTTCAGATGCTGTGGTGCTTTGCATACAGTAGATGCTCAATAAATGCTGATAAGTAGTCTAAGTAAATTGCTGTACCTGTGCTGCTATAGAAAGTGAATCATTGGATACACTAAACTCCTCAAAGAAGAACTGAATAAAGGGGAATATGCTCATTAGTGTTTAGGGACTTGTTTCCGGGTTTTCAGTACAGCATTAGGTCCTCCTCATTGTAGATATCTTAAAAATAAAAACAAAAACCAAAAGAAAAAGAAAAGAACATTTTTATAACTGAAAGGTAAGTTCTGTGAGGTCTATACAGCTCTGTATTCCCAGTGCCTGGCTCAATGAACTGTATATGTTAGGTGCTGTCAAAACAAGTTTGCTGATAGATTTATAATACTCATACCTCCAAAAAGAATAATCTCCAAAACAGATCTTTATGACTGGTGTAGTGTGGAGGTTTTCCTTGTGCCCACGTGGTGAATTAAAACTATCCAAACAGTGCTCGCTTCGGCAGCACATATACTAAAATTGGAACGATACAGAGAAGATTATCATGGCCCCTGCGCAAGGATGACACGCAAATTCATGAAGCGTTCCATATTTTTACCAAAAAAACAAACAAACAACTATCCAAACAGCTTCTGTTATATCTATGTACATCCTCTTATGTGCAGGTCATACAAAATTAACCCAGGACTCAGATGTCGCAGCACTGCCTTATAGTCATAGTTTAGGTCCCTTTAGTTTTGTAGCTCTCTTGAATGGAATTACAAAATGGACCTAACTTATACAGAATATTTTTCTAAAATTAAATAGTATATAGAAAGTTTCCAATGGATTTGGGGAGCAGCATCTATTAGGAGGCACCCACTGAGACGTCCAGCCTTTTAGACCTCTTATGGAAAATCGCAGCCAGCTTTTAAGACGTCATATCAATAATAGGTGATAGGTCAAAGTGACTGACATAAAGCCATCCCAGATGGCCTCTGACAGGGCTTTGATTAGGGGGTCTATTGCTAAAACTGGGTTTTTCTGGGGAACCCAAGTGCACTTAATGGAGGATTATGACTAATAAAGGAATATGAATTCCAGAGCTTCACAAATTTGGAACATCCGTGTCAGCCTATGCTACTAGTTGCAAAAATGCATCTTTCTAGGGAGCTGTTCCTTTATGACATTGTGAAAACTGCAGAATATGTAATTATCAAAGCATTTTTTCCCTAAATCTTCTCATCTGAATGACAAACTGTCATCATCTTTAGTAAACAAAAAATTCAGTGATTATAGATAAATCCATTTAACTTATATCAAGATTCTTTAATGCTTCTTGAGAGCATGCTGATTTACATGCAGGTATGTGTTGGTGTGTTTGGCTTACATGTACTCACTCCATCAGAAAGTAAGACTTACGACTTTCCACTTCAAGAGAACAATTTTGAGTGTCAAGAGGAAACCTGCTGAAATCCATAAAGCACATGGCTGAAACAGTTATCCTATTTTAAAAAATGAGAAAAAAAACTGCAGGCAATTAACCATATGGCTAAATAGTCATGTAATATTGAGGCTTTCTTATTGTTTTCCGGTTTTGTGTGCCTTTCAAGAAAAATGCAAAATGGGCTTTACCACCTCATCCAAATAACATGGAGGGAAGCAAATCTAGGAAGGTGTGTGATTTGCTTAAGACATAGTGTTAATGTGACTTCCAGCTCTAATAATTGCTTTTGATCTCACCATTTCCTGGTCAGGTTCTTCTGTATTTTGTGGTTTAGATGTCTTTAGAAAAACAGATCTCAAAATGAGAAGACTTTTAAGTAGATGTAAATATGTTTTGCTTTTTGGAAGATCCAAACGTAAACAGTCTCTAACACTAAAGGACTGGGATGGTAGTAATAAAACCCATGGGTAAAGGTCTCCCTCACAAAACAGATTTATCTGAAGAAATTCTCTTTTCCAGTAGTGAAGGGGAAACCCAGAGCACTTTTAGTTATAGACTGATGTGTGCAATGTATAATGCAGTCAAAAGGCTTGCATACTGATGAGGATTATTTTTTCAAATTTTATATCCTCCTAGATTTTCCTGGCTTCAGGCAGAGGCTGCTGTACTATGATCCTGCCTAGAGTAGAAATACTGGTATACACAATAGGAGATCAGAGGTTCATAAAAGGCCCCTGAGCAGTCAGCAAAAGCAAAGGCAACAGATGTTCCTACCCATGGTGCCCCTGAGTTAAATAGAGAAGTGGAACCTCTTTATGTTCTGTGGGCTGAATGCCACTGTCAATAGTCATTTAGCAAAATGCCAAGCCAGGGATGTATCTGGATGACCTTGTGTAACAAAACATACTCATTTTGGTGTATTCTTAGAACTTTAAAGCTGGAGAGGATCTCTGAGGTCTTTGAGTGCATTGCCTTCATATTACACATGAAGAAGTTAATGAACAAAGGGGTTAGGTGGTGAGGAAGTGTCAGAGTGTGTTCCAGGCTCGGACTGGCTCTGCTGTTGGCTGGAATCGCTGTGAAGACAACAATTTTGAGTCCCCTTGTGACCAGAGGTCTCTAAGACCACTTTCAGTTGCAATGATTCTCTAGAAGGACTCATAGAACTAAGCAAAGTTATTATAAGCATAGTATGGTTTATTACAGCAAAAGGATGCAGATTAAAATCAGCAAATGGCACATAGGGTAGAATTCAGGAGAAACTAGGTACAAATATCCTGTTGTGCTCTCCCAGTGGAGTAGTGCAGACAGCATTTAATTCTCCCAGCAATGATATGCAACAACATGCATGGAATATTGCCAATCAGGGAAGTTCACCTGAGCCTGGGGGTCCAGGGTTTTAATTGGGGATTGTTCACAGAGGCATGGCTGATTGCCCAAGTGGCTGACCTTAGTCTCCAGTGCCTTCAGAAGTCAAGCTAATGCTGCATGGTCCAAGGCCCTCACCATAAATCACATTGATAGCATAGACTAAAGTCCCCAGGTAAACAAACATATTTATTAGGCAGGATATTCCAAGGACTGAGTGATTACCATGAGCTGAGCAACTTTCTCTGGCATGTCAGGGTATTGACAACTCACTGAGTTAATCACTCACCAAAATAAATAATGGAAACAGTTTGGCCAGACACTGCCATTCTGCTTCTGATTCCTAGTGAAGCTTGGCTTTAATAGTTATAAGAGGCCTATGTTACTCCTGATTAAAAATTCCCATTGAAAGCAGTACTTTTCTTTAATTGTACTTTTAAAAACTTTGCCACTCTTATGAAATGGCTGGTAATAGCTCTTTTGTGGTAAAGTGAGCAAGGATTTTTAATAAATAATAAGAATCTATATTAGTTTCCTGTTGTTGCTGCAACAAGTTACCACAGAATTGGAGGCTTTAAGCTTTTAAATTTAGTTCTGGAGGTCCAAAGTTTGAAATTAGAATCACTGGGCTGAATTCAGGGTACTGGCAGGGCTTTATTCTGTCCGGAGGCTCTAGAGGAGAATCTTTTCCTTGCCTTTTCCAGTTTCGGGTAGCTGCTGACATTCCTTGGATTGTGGCCACATCACTCTAATGTCTCCTTTCATCATATTGCTTTCTCTCTGTGTATGTTAAATGTCCTTCTGATTTCCTTTTATAAGGCCACTTGTGATTGCATTTAAGACCCACCTTTATAACCCAGGATAATCTCCCCATATCAAGATCCTTAATTTAATCACTTATGTCAAGATCCTTTTTTTTTTTTTTTTTCCATGAAGGTAACATTCATAGGTTCCAAGGATTAGGACATGGATATCTTTGGGGGGAAAGGGGGGGGATGGGACGACATTTTTCAGTTTACTACAGAGTCTTTTGGGGATTTCTAGGACATGAAAAAAATTGACTTGCTTGGAGTTACCAGACATTTTTAGAATTAACTATGATAAGCAATTCAGTATGCACAGGACTCAGACTAAAAGAAGACATGGTACATTTCATACAGAGGGCTATTTCGGCTTTGTATCAGTACAACTAATTTGAATTTTTTTTTAAGAAGGGAAAAGGAAGTGAAGAAATTAGAAGTAAGTTAGTTGATGGCTATGCCTTCCCATGAAAAAGGAATGAGTTGATTATGAAAATTATTTAGCTAATCTAAGCTTCCAAAACTGCTTGATTGGAGGTGAGGGCAGGGTGGAGTTGGTCGGGAGGAAAAGTAGTTTTAGCATACCTATAAAATTGTGTGCCAGACTTTTAAGGATTTCCATACTTTAGGTCCACTCTACTTGTGCAATATTATTTCCTATTATTCTCCAGCATTTACCCAGAGTGGGTATACTGAGCATAGGAAACCATTTTTTGAGATATGATGTTAGAACCAGGAAAAATCATACCTTTTGCTTGTGTACAATCTCTAACATCACTAAACAGCACCATTGTGAGTTTTGTCTGAAGTGAGACCCCCCCAGCTTTGGTGCAGACCACCACATCATAAAGAGGCCAAAGACAATAGACAGCCTTCCTAACGTGACACTGAAGAGGATGCTTCTATCAGTGTGTACTTGCAGCATGATGTTCTCCAAAGTTATATCATGGATGAAGGATCTTTCAGAATGGAGAAAAAAGATATCAGGCGTCCAAATCTTTTTGATCAATCTGTTGTCAAAGGTCATGCTTTTATTGTGCTGGGAAAGGAGAGCCTCTCATCTTTCCAGTAATGCTTGAGGTAAAAAGTTATTGTAAAATCAAAGTCAAAAATCAACCATATTGCAAGTCAAAGTCAGTTGCAATATGGTTCAGGAAGACCACGTCAATACTATTAGTCCCAAAGTTGATTGCCATGGGCGGTAATGAGTTACAAGTGAAAATGGCTTATATATTATTTTCAGGAAGCTTCAGAATCTTTCCCTTATATGGACTCTGTATTAGTCAGCCAAAGTGGTGCTGATACAAAATACCAGAAACCGGTTGGTTTTTATAAAGGGTAATTATTTGGAGTAGAAGCTTACATAAAACGTAAGTTACTTCCCTCACCAAAGTCTATTGCCACATGTTGGAGCAAGATGGCTGCTGATGTCTGCAAGGGTTTAGGCTTCCTGAGTTCCTCTCTTCCTGGGTTTGTTTCTCTCGTGGCTTAGCTACTCTGCTCTCTCCCATGTGTTTACTTCCTGGGCTCCAGCTCAAAACTCCAACCTCCCTTCTCTGCGGTTCAGTTTCTCAATGTCCAACTGACATGGCCCAATCAAAGCCCCAATCATTATTTAATCAAGTAAAAGTGAAACCTCTGAATCAAATATAATCTAATATGCCCAGAGAAACAGACCAGTTTACAAACATAATCTAATATCTATTTTGGAATCCATAAATAATGTCAAACTGTTACAGACTCCATCAAATGTTGAGAGTTTCTGGGATGTATAGAGTGTTAGAGCTGAGGAGGAGAAGCCAAGTTATAATTAGGAAGCATTTCTATGTAAGCATGGGTAAATCACCTAAAGAGATCTTGGGAGAAAGGAACCTTGGTCCAGTATTTTATTGTGATTTCTCCTATAATCCTAAATAAATATTCACTTTCATAATTAATGTTCTACATATAATTTTGAATTATTTATCTTGAGGAAGTCTCCTCAAATTCAATAAACTACAGTCTACCCCATACCTGGATCCAACATTTATCTGGGCTGTCAGTAGAAAGCAAGTTGTCAGATGTCCTGGCACAGAGACAATGATCTTTCTCAGTTTGATGGATAGAAAGAGTACTGTGAAATGGTGTTTCTCAAATTTTATTGTGTAAAATAATCACATGTGAAGTTTGTTAAACCTGGTTCCCAGAAATTATGGTTCAGTAGAGCTTAGGAATTTGAATTCTTAATGTTTATCCCAATAAGGAGGTAAGGAGGAGAAGAGAAAGCTGTATTAACATTTTATTAACAGGAAAAAAATTAGTCAGTCAATAATTTAAGTTTTGTTTGGTGCTCAGATGCTACATTTAATATTTTGGATGTCTGAAGAGAAATTTTCCTAGTTTCATCCAATTCATTAGGTGTAGGTGCAGTGACAATACAATTTTCACAGCTGTTTAAATCTTAATATCTTTTATTTCTTAAAAGTAGTCAAGTTTCCTTGAACTAACACATATATTAGAACTTTGGCATTTATTATACAAACAAACAATATGTCTCAATAAACTACAGATATCGCTAATTAATTATGAGCTAGTTTGTTTTTCTTAGGTTCAGAAGAGAGGTGCATTGCATTATTGCTCTGGATTAATCTGGGAGCATTAACTATGTGTAATTTTGGATTGGGTCAGGGTGAATAAATAGAATGATTCATTTATAACATAACACTACTCTATAGGGAATTGTGCAGTTACTGGTTGGATGTCTTTAATAAGCATATATTTAGAATTAGATACTCAGTCTTTTCTGAAGGTCACTGAGCCCATTGGGGTATATCAGCGATATATCAATGTCACCATTAGCTGGCCCAATAACGAGCAGCAGGCTGCCCAGCAAGTTGGGAGGAGAGGGAACAAGCTTAAAGGAATTGAAAATGAATTCAGGGTGGGACAAGAATGGGTGGGAAGATGATAAAAGTGAAGCAAAAACAACAACAACAACAAAAAACCCCAATACTTGGGTTTACTGATAATTAGAAAGCATTTTCACACTGAGCATGGTGCATCTAGTCCAGTTTTAGCTGATACTGAGTTCCAAAGCTGACCTTATATAAGGGGAGGAGGATAAGGTCCATTTTGGGAGCTGCAAGTTAGAGACAATGAGAAATTTGATGCAGATTGGGTCATTCAGACATGACCTGCAGATTTTTCCAGGAGAGGGGAAACAAGAGCTTGTTCTTGGAGCACTCAGGCTCAAGGAAGTGCCAGTAAGAGCAGCTTTCTGCTGGGGAAGAGCCAAAACCTAAACCAGGCCTTTTTGCGTGGTGAGTACTATTAGTGCTATTCCCTCTGGGAGTAGGGTGGTTAAAATGAAGAAAGTTTAGTTTAAGGCTTGATAATGAATTGAAACTTGAATTAAATAATGATAAAGACTTGAAGAGCTAGAGTTTACAGACTGAAGCAAGATGTAATGGGTCAAAGAAATTTTGTTTAGACCTTTCTGGAATTTTTCTGTGTCATATGACTGTTCATGCAGTTAGCATTTGAATGGCAACGACTAGTTGGAGGAATCACTATTTTCTAGGCCCTGCTCTCCCTTAAGAATTCCCTACTTTGTTCTCTCTTTCATTTCTAATTTTTTAAAAAAAAAATTTGTCTTTGTGATATCTGAATATTATGAAAAGTACTATACAGAATCTAAACTTTTAAAACTTAATGCTATGAAAATCACTCTATATAAGCTACCATTCATTTATCAAAAATACTTATATTTCAAGAAGATCCAAAAGCAACTTTTGTAAATTTCACAAAAACACAGGCAAAAGTTCCCAGAAAAGGGAGCTCAGTGCAGGTAATAATGTACATAGCAATGCACATTAAATGACTAGATTGAATAGACAACAAACTAAATCATTCCAGGTAGAAAATGGAATTTGAAAAGAAAGTAGTTTAAATTCTCTCTGGTTTAACTAAGAAAAAAAAAAAAAAAAAACCAAAAAACTAGACTGCCATATTTAAAGTAGAGAATTAAGTACAATAAATATCTGGTGGGGGCTGCAAACTCAAACGGCCCCAAGGACCAGGCAGTTATCATCAATAGATGAATTTAAGAGAAAAGCAAGGCATGGGTTTCAGAGCAAACTGGAGGGCACAGGTCCCATCCAAAGGCATTCAAAATTTAGTTGTTTAATACTTTGTGTGGTGGGAATAAAACCAAAATTCAAACCCAAACCAAAGTTGAAGCCCAAACCAAAATCTGAATCAAAATATATTCATAGGCTGCATCTCACCAGTGGGTACCTGTCAGGGCCCTTGTCATTAATAGTTGCACATGATGTAGTGTTGACAGGAAACACAAATGCAACTAAATGCAACTCGAGGGAATAATGGAAAAAAAAAATAGCACAACTGAAGCGAATGAACTCAGAGGAAATAGTGATTCAAATATAAGAACATATACCAAATAGATACGGAAAGGAAATGGACATTGAAATTTCAAAACTATAAAGCGCTCTTTGTTTGGCTTTGAAAATGTAAAAAACGGGGTTAAACAGAACCCCGAGACTGCTTTAGCAAATTAACAGGATAGTAGTAGGCAGAAAGGAAATAAAACTGAAAACAAATATGTAGGTGTTTGTGCAAATAAGTTAACTATGGTATTAATCATTCTTTCTTAGTGTGAAATTCTGACAAACTTAGAAAATTACTTAAATAAAAAAAAAATTCTGGTAGTTATGGAAACAAAGAAGATGGCTCTAAATTGGGACTAGAGAAAATAAAATAGAAAAATTATGGCAAAGGATATTAAAATGTAACACTAACTGAAATGGTAAAACTATGTTGAGGGAGAGGAAGAGGAAAAAAGGCATACATAATGGCATAGAAGCCAGAAGAAGGTGAACAGGAAGATATTATTGAAGACCCACAGATGAGCAAAAATTAATATTAATTGAAACATTGGAAGCAGTCTATCAGGCCTGGTTCAAATGTCTATCATTATATGGGTAAAGACTCAGGGTTGTGATTTCATATTGCATGTATATTATGATTATCCTTTCCTCCTGCACAATTGTTACTGTTTCATATTACATAACCAAATATATCATGATGTTCTTCAATGCTCCACCACCATAAAACTGTTAGAAGGAGAAGAGAAGAGTAGGAAGGGAATGAGAATTGTAATCAAGAACAGAAAGTAGATTAAAGAGAGTAAAGCAACCAAAATTCTATCATGCAAGGTAGGAAATATAAAAGTCAAATTAAAATAACAAATATATTAAAATGACTTATTAAAACATTAGTGATTTGGACATGATTGATTGAAAAAGACCAATGGAGAAACTGACTGTGTTAAACTCTGAAAGACTGTGAATGCTTTCAACCTGACTGGCACTGGGGACTCTTCAAAGAATGAATAATAAGCTGAGAAACGCTTTACAATTATTGTGCAAGCAGTCAAAGCAAAGAGTGATCAGTGTTTGTAGATTATAGTTGAATTACCTTTCAGGTTTTTTTAAAAAACAAAAAAATTGTTTCATTATCTATTGGATCAGTTATTATATATTCTGTAATAATAACAAAGGCACAAGTGTAAATAAATGCTATTCCATAAGCACCACTCATTTGCTTGGGAACATCTCAATATTTTCCTTCTTATTGTATAAAAGTGGTGTCTCCAGTATTTTTTTTAGACGAGTAGTGATTTCAAAACCAGTGTTTTGAAACCATGTCTAAGTATTTAGAAGGGTGCATTTTTATGGTAGTGGTCATCTTATAATCAGGGAGTGGAAGGGAGTCCATGACGCTGAACAACGTGGGGACTTTTCCTCTCCTGCCAAAAGTCAGCCTTTTCCACTGTTGCAGTGTTTGGCAGTCTAGAGGAACAGAGATGACAGGACAGTGGTACACATAGACTCAACAGATTCAGAATGTCCCTTCCCAGATCATCAGCAATCACAGTCTATTTGAGGAAGAAGCAAACATTCTTAGAAATGCATTTGATGTATTCGTGACACTGAAAGTCAGAACTGATGTGATTTCAGACAGAGAACTGCCAAGACTTGTTTGCAGTTGGGACTCACAAAATCAGGTTCATGGGCCCAGAAATTGAATTTCAACACAAGAAAAATCCAGACCAGAGTGAGACCAAGCCATTTCCTAGTTGTACCTAACAAAGGGTTTCAGCAGTTCCCGTTAGAGGGAAGACTGATGTTGCTTACTGAATCATTCAGTATGGTATATGAAATTTGATGCACATATATTTAGGATAAAATAGTTTATATATTTAAACATATAGTTTTCATATAGTTTTCTTTCCATAGTGAACTATCATCAATTAAATTTTGTCTCAATAGAGTCCCGAATTTTAAAAAAATAACTCGACTGTTGTTGGAAAAAAATAGAAATCCTACTTAGTTGTATCCCAGCTGGCTATTTTGTTCAAGATTCTGAGATTTAGAGAAGCCAGACCAGAAATGTTTCCTTACTGGGGCTAATTAATGTCCAGATGTGTTACGTGTGGCATATGTGTGCATATGCACAATACACATATATCTTGCTAGTAGTCCCTGTCTCCCATCTATGACTCCTTCCCATTAACTGGCTAATGTTAGCATCTCTTTATCATGGCTAACCAGGTACTGCGGTTGTTGCTCAAATTCTGCTTAAGGCTTCAGGAATCCCTTCTTGCATCTAAACCATTTACTTCTGCCATATTGGATCAATTATATTTTACATTAAAAATGACCATTCTATAAATACAATTATTTCATTTATAACACTGATTAAGCATTAACTTGGAAACAGCTTAGTATTATTCCTGCATAGGGATCAGCTCTGGTGCTTTTGTTTTGTTTGACTATTTTTTCTTTAATTAGTAGAGATATGAAAATAAAAATTCATGGAAAGATCTATTCCACAGCTCTACCTGGCCCTTCAGGATAAATAAGTCATCCCATTAGCTCCAATACCCCAAGGGAATGAAAGATTTGGAAAGGTCCTGAGAAGTTGGAAGAATTTCCTGGATAAAGTTCTGGCATTAGAGTCACATAGGCTGGAGTTTCAACCCAGCTCCCCCACTATCATGTAATCTAGGGTAAGTAACATCTGTCAGCCTAATTTCCTCATCTATCCTCTAGTAATATTCATCTTGTAGACTCATTTGAGGGATAGAAATAATACACAGTTAGTGAACTTAATTAGTACTCAATAAATGGTACCGAATAAATGTTATTACGACTGTAATTAAATAAAAATGCAAACGTCTCCCTCAAGAATGCAAGGCACTATTCCCAACTCACACTCCAACATTTGGATAACCGGCCTACTTCTTACTAAAAAATGATACAGTGCTTCTCATCACTACCTTAACGAAGAAAACCATAAAACAACGAGAATTTAGGATCTCGTGACTTGTAACTAGATCCTAGCTGCTGAGGACTCTCTCTGCAGGCTTGGGATCAGCTTTATAAAGCCACCATCCAAGGACATTCATGTTGCTGTTGGCCAAGCACCGGCCACAGGTTGCTTGAAGGCTGGTCTGACAGTGGAGTAAAAACACAGGCTTGTCTATTAAGAATGGGTTCTGGAAACATCTTAGATTTCTTCTTTCCTCCTTCCAGATTTATACTCTTCCTGTGGGGATGAGCTCTTCCATTTCCAAGTAAAGTGTTTGCCCTAGGGTACAGGCCAACCCTCATTCTCTCTCCGTTGAGCTCCTAGACCTTATTCCTGGGTCTAGGAATCTGTACTGTGCTCTGGCATTCTTGAGGACAGAGAGGAGGGTAAGGGGCATGTAAAGGTAAGATGTGGAATCACAGAATTTTGGAGCTGAATAAAAGCTCAAAAGATCATTCTGTATGATAAGGAGCAAAGTCCCAGAGAGAAAGTGGTGATAAAGCAGATGGGATAAGAATCATGGAATTTGTAGCTGCATGAACCTGAGTTAGAGCTAAACTTTTATAAATCCCTTAACTCCTCTAAGTCTCAATCTGTTTGTCTGAAAAATAGGGAAAATTAATATACCTACCTTATAGGTTGCCACCAGACTAAATGAAAGAACACATATCAATCCTTAGCTTAACCCCATTCAAATGTCTTAACTACCAATTTTTCCATGATATATTGGAATCAGTAATACCTACAACATTAATAATAACAATTTTATTAATGCTTTCATTAATTCTGTATATAAAGCATTTTACATGTAGTAAATATTAAATAAATATTAACCATTATGATTATGGTATTGATTTTCCAGGACCACTATTAGGAGTACAAAATTTATAATCCTTTAATAGGATTATCCTTTTATATACATAAAGATGCATCACCTATCTGGTTTTGATGCATGCTGGGATAATGAGGGTTAATAAGTTTTTAAAATCTTACTTGTACAATGCATTTAAAATATATTATATAATATGTTATCTTTTATTATTACAGCCACTTTGTTGGGTAAGTAGAACAAATTTTAGCTCCATTTTAGATATGAGGACAGTCATACTCTGTGAGGTAACAAAACTTACCCCCAAACAAAAGCTAGTTAATGAAGGAGTAAGATCAGGCCCCTCTGACTCCCAGTTTAGTTCTCGTTTGAAAGTCAAAGACTGTACAAGCAGTTTTTATAGCTTTAGCTTTTTTCTTGACTTAGTAGTTGGTATTTAGATGCTGAATTGATTTCACTTTAAAGAAACAAAGACATTGTCATCTATAAGACTAAAACAACAACAAAACAAAAAGCTTTAG
Source organism: Tolypeutes matacus (assembly GCA_026826555.1). NCBI lineage: Eukaryota > Metazoa > Chordata > Mammalia > Cingulata > Chlamyphoridae > Tolypeutes > Tolypeutes matacus. Next base: position 1,877,872 of record JAKSZT010054350.1, on the reverse strand, counting down.
TTATGGGAGATGTAAAGCGTAGGGAAAACATAAATAAAGAAAATGAGCTGCAATTTATAACCCAAGTTAAACAAAAAGCTCCCCTAAATTTATATCCTCCTGTTTCCACATAATGAGTCAATTAATCTTCTAATGCTTTATAAAAGTAAAAAACACTGCAGTAGCAGCTGGTTTTAATGCTAAAGCTAATTAGGAAAACACATTAAGTCAAGAGAAGTGCTGAAGTTACATTTAGCTCAAGAGGAAAGTACTATGTGTGTGCATTTGTGTTATGGACAAGTATAAAGAAAGAGAAGATAAATTGAAGCTTGTGTTTTATTTCCTGTAGTCTCATTTTCCCATGAAAGCAGCCCTGAGAAGAACAAAGAAATGGGTATAAGAATCTGTTCTGACCAAGACAGGCAAAAGAAGGTTAAAGACTATATTTCAGAGAGCTACCAGACTGGCATCTCTGACTGAATTTATGGATTTTTTTCTGCCTGAATTGACTGAACACACAAGCCATTCGGACACTGTATAGCCCAGTCTCCATGATTGTCAGAAAAATTTCCTAATCGTGGGCTGATTTGCCATCTGTCACTAAGCAGCACATTTCAATGTTAAATGTAGATAATAATCCCACAAAAGTAGCCTCAGGAAAAACAATATGGAAAGAAAATGCATTCTCACTTTAAAAAATATTGCCGTATTTAACTCTAACAGATCAAGTGAAGTGGAAATTTAAGGTAAAGAGTATGTTTTTCTGGAGGATGGAGATAATACAGGGAATGGAGAGTGAGGGACTAAATGTTTTAAGATAAAAGAAGGGCCTGTTCTTGGTCGAGAGCCAGTATTTCTCAAACTGTAATGTGCACGATAATCACCTGGGGACCTTGTTAAAATGCAGATTGTGACTCAGAGAGCCAGGGCTGGGGCCTGATGTTCTGCTGCTGGTCTTTGGACACACTTTGAGCGGCAAGGTCTCCTTAGACAGCTTGTTCCAAGGCCCAAATTCAAGGAGAGTCTTTTTTCCTTAATCTTTCTGGATTTCAGAAATTTAAAATAGACCCCATTACACCCTTTCCTTTAGGATAGGAATTAATTTGATTGAGGAACCCAACCTGACAGGATTTAGGGCAGCATTTTGAATTAGTGCTGAAAAAGTATATCATGTTGAACCAGCTACTGAGCCAGAGATGTCAGATCCAAGCCATTTCTGTGTGCCTGGCGCCTTCTACTGGCAAAAGGACCCATAGGCAGTTTATTTTCTGAGCCCTTCCCAAGCAGATTTTATCTAACTAAACAGTGATGGGGAAAAAGATTTTAGAAACTTTTTACAGAATCATAGAGACTAAGGTATAGTGTGTGGTAGTGGCAGAATGTACTATCCAAACTGGGCAAATTTGGGGAAGAAACGGTCTATCATGAATGACAGTTAAGAGTCCAGGCATCTTTGAGCAATTGTGACGAGGGTGACAGGCTTTTCATTGCCATCCCTCAAGTTCTAAAACCTCCTACAGGGAGTTTGCCTCATATCTCAACTTGCATCCACACTTTCTGCTCATATTGTCTTTGTACAGAACTATAGTCATTGTTTTATTAATCCCCTAGGGTTGCCATAACAATGCACCATAAACTGGGTGGCATAAATTTATTCTCTCACAGTCCTGGAGGCTTGAAATCCAAATTCAAGATGGCAGCAGGGTTTTGCTTAATCCAGAGGCTTTAGGGGAGGATCCTTCCGTGTGTATTCCAGCTTCTGGTGGCTCCTGACATTCTTTGGTGTGCGGCAGCATAATCTCCATCTTTGCCTCCATTTTCACATGGTCTTCTTTCCTGTGTGTCTCTGTGTCCTCCCCACTTTTTATAAAGAAACCAGTCAGTGGGCTTAGGGCTCACTCTAAATCCAGGATGATTTCATCTCAATATTCTTAACTAATTGCATCTGCAAAGACTCTTTTTCCAAATAAGTTCACCTTCTGAGGTTCTGGTGGACATGAATTTGGGGGGACACTATTCAACTCATTACAATCAGTTTACAGTTTTGTGGTGTTTCTGTTGTTTTGTTTGTTTGTTTTTACTCTCAGTGCAGTGATTGTCTAACTGCAATTGCTTAAGTAGTTTACTAAAATGCAGATGCCTAGGCCATGATTCCTGGGTTGGTTTAGTTGATCAGGGGTGAGGTCCATAAATCTAAACTTTGATCACCTCCGCCGAGGTAATTGGGATAATCCAAGTCTAAAGGACATAATCTGAGAAATAGTTCCTGTTAACACATTAAATCCAAACTCAGTTTGCCATTTAAGGTGCTCCAAAACTTGGTTTACCTTATTTACCCTTCCTTTATATAAGAAACAGCAAATGTTGGCAGATCATTAGCAATGTGTAATATGAATTGAGAAAATGAGATTTTATGTATTTATTTGATAGCATGTTATTTTGCGCACATATGGTTAACCTAAATCAAAATATCCAGAAGCATATTTACTTTTTTCCTTTTGGGGGACAACAAACAAGAAACTAGAATGAGGAAAGATGACAGTACCAAAGCATGGCTCCTGAAGTATGAGTAACTTTTCTACATAGAGAAGCATGATTTTGCAATGAGACCTGGATTTGGAGGTGAGTATTAGCTTTGCAAAACTCTTATGTCATAGTCCATTGTACTGTCAAAATGGAGTTGAAAATGAAGCAATTATTTAATACCAAAGAATAAGTAAAGTATACTTTAAGAAAAAAAAGCTTGTATAATCATCATTTCTTGAATGTGGACACTTGATCATTTATCTACTTTTAATTGACCAGAAAGCTCATTTTTCTATTATACACATGATTATACATAGCATGTGCTTAATAAAGAGACATCCAGAGAAAAAATGGGTGTGGTTTGACCATTGATTGGATCTGTTGCCAGGCTAAATTGTGAAGTAGGTTAAGACTGTGAAGTAGCTGAAAGAAGAATGTCTGTGTAAGCTCAGCTCCATTGTAAGTGACATGCAGTGATCTTGTCCCAGTACTGAGCTCCTCCTTACATCAACACCATCATTATCAGCAGTAGCAATAACACGTACCATTTATATGCAAGACCCTGAAGGTCTACTATATGAATCTAGATATTCTGAATACCTAAAAATATATTTTTCATTAATAAATGTCTTCTTCACTAGCAGATGCCCATTCTAACATGAGACTTGTGGATGCAGTTCTTAACCCAACAACATGACTTTGATCGTGAGAATTGCAACTCCAGAAGCACCTGTAGGGGAGAAATTTCCAGGCCTTATGGGCACCTGAGATCACACAATCTGGTTTTTAAATAGGATAGTTTCTGCCTGGAACCCTCAAAGGTTTATAGATGTATTTTTGCCACTCGTGGAACTAGAGAAGTTGAAAGAAGGTATTTATTTACGGCTAAAGATAATAAATTTAATTTTAAACATGTTAGGTCATCATATCCCATAAATAAGTGAACACAATGTATTTTTTGCAAGGAGCTACAATTGACTATTTATTAAAAAATAATAGCAGCTAGTTTTTTATCAAATACCTGCTATGTTCTAGTCATAATAACAAATATTTTGTAACTTTTACCTTCTTTGGCATGCATCAGAATCATCTGCTTTGCTGGACCCTGTGCCCAGAGTTTCAGATTCAGTAGGTTTAGAGTATCAGAATTTGCATTTATAACATTATCTCAGGAGAACCCCAGGCTTAGCATAGAGGATACTTTTAATAAAAGCTAGCTGCTTGTTATTACTTTAAGAAAAATGAAAATGTGACTTTGGGTAGAAACTAATGAAAATTTGTGAACACCTTTGGTAATAATATTATTTTAGGACAACAAAATGGCACGTCATTAATGTGTCTTTTCAGAAGCATACCTCTCCAATGAGGTTGGAAAAGATAAATCTTAATTAAGAATCCTAAGGACATTGAACACAGAGCCTGCTATGAAATGTATCCTTTGCTGTACTTACAAACACAGGTGCCAGTCTTAACCTGGGCCTCTTCTGGTCCACAGTGAGATGTTCCATATATATTTATTTTTGACTTTATATATACTTTATCTATTTTCATGAAAGAATTATGTGACTTATATACTCTCCAAAATCTATGTACTCCTTCACACATATTTAAATATCTACAATTTTTCATTATAAATAAAAAAAAATTTAATAATTTAAAATAAAGTGATGCTATCACTCTTTTAAATGTATCCAATGAGTCTAAAAATCCACATTATGCATTTAAAAATGTATGAACAAGCTCTTCTTTAAAAATCTGAAATTTTATATCATTCCTTTTTTTATTTGAACTTACAGTTCCTTTTTCTTTCTTCACCCCATCACACTTCTCTTCAGGAAAGTATTTATATACATTGAAATTAATATTTTTGTTTTTTAATGACCAGTCCACATTAGCAATACATAATCCATATAAATGCAAAATGATTATTAAAATTAAAAAGTGAAATTTTATTGGAAATTTATTCTTTTTTATTAAAATTATTAAATTTTATTAATTGAAACATGAGCACAATCATACACTTGAAATAAAGTGTTACCAAATGCATTCAGAACAGTGATTAAATGCAAGTCCTACACATGCACACTGTACTCTGGTTCTTTTCATTAAACTTTCCTCTCTCTCTTCAGTTACCAAGATTAAGACTAATTTTTCATTAGTCTTTGATATATAATAGATATTTCCTTTCAGTGGACAGGTTGACAATCATTTCCCCTGTTATCTCCATGACATATGCAGTCTCTACTAACTTCTGCTTCCATGGAGACCACAGTCTCTTAATGTCCTGGCTTACTCTGTTTCATGGTCATCTGGTAAAGGGATCCCTTCTGCTAATCCTGTGGCCCTCTTTTGCAACACCAAATCTGTAGAAGAGGACCCTGAACACATCAGTTATGATGACTTAGACCATAGCTTTACATACATTCTCCCCCACTGCCCATGACCTTATCCATTATTTACAGTCACACAATATTGCATCCAGTGCCCTTGTTCTTCCAGGGCGCATAGAAATGAACTCCATTAATGGGGTAGGCCCTTTCATCGTACTGCTCTCTTCCTGTAGACCTTCTTGGTGATACATGAAAGGGCTGTAATGAAAGCATAACATTAGCAGATTTCAAACCTCAGGATGAAAGTCATCTATAGTCACATAGCTTTTGCAAGGAACCTGAAATAGAATAAAACTGTCTCATTAACTGTAAAAGTTTTACTTTTCCACAATCTCCTTGCTTCATTGACACCTCTCATCACATGTGTTTTAAATGATTTTGACTTTTCATTGCTGTGTAGAATTGAACATCTGAGGATTACAGTCTTAGTTCTCTCTAGCAGGAATTTCCTGATGGACAGCCCATTGTGAGAACTGGTTATGCGATTTACCACACTAGCTACATTTCTAAGGTTTCTCTCCAGTATGAGTACTTTGATGAATCCTGAAGTCAGACCACTGCCTAAAGGCCGTGCCAAAATCAGTACATTCTATGATGTCTCTCATGACCCCAAAGGTGTGAACGTTTGATAAAAGTTTTATTGCACACATTACATTAGTGTAGTTTCTCTCCAGGTTGTATATTCTGATGTTTCTTGAGTCTTGAGGAGTGCTTAAAGGCTTTGCAACATTTGTTACATATGTATGCTTTTTCTCCAGTATGGAATTCTCTTATCAGAATGTGTATTCTGATGTTTAGAGAGGTGTGGGCACTGTTTAAAAGCTTTGCCACTACATTACATTTGTAAAGTTTCTCTCCAGTATGGATTATTTGGTGTTTCTGGAGGCCAGACCATTCCCTAAGGGCCTTGCCACATCCAACATATTTGTAGGGTTTCTCTCCAGTATCAATTGTCTCATGTTTGGAAAGATATGAACGCTGGGTAACAGCTTTACCATATTCACTACATTTATAAGGTTTCACTCCAGTATGAGTTCTCCAATGACCTGTAAAGTCTGAATTTTGAATATAGGCCTTGCCAAAACCTTACATTAACATGGTTTCTCTCTGGTATGGATTTTTTTAATGCCTCGTGAGGTTTGAGAAATTGTGAAAGGTTTTGCCACCCTTACTACATTTGTAAGGTCACTGCTTAGAACGAATTATCTGATGTTTAGCAAACATTGAGTCCTGGCTAAAAGCCTTCCCACATTTATTACGTTTATAAGATTTGTCTCTAATGTGATTTGTAGCTGTTGTGCAAGCAATGAACAATGCATGAAAACCTTTCCATATTTATTGCACGTGCTGGTTTTGACATTAGGAGGAAATCTTTGAAGTGAGAAAACTGAGAAACATTTTTTGATAGACTTCTCAACCTGATTACATTTATAAATTTTCTCTTTAATTTAAAATCTCGGCATTTCAGCCAGATGTGACTCAAATCCAACTCTACTTTCAAAACAGCTGCCATACTTGTTCCCTGCATTGCCTATGTTATTTCTTAGCTTCAGTGAATTCCTTAAAAATGACTTCTCATGTTTGGAATATTGATATGAGCTTTTTCTAAACAACAACAACAACAACAACAACACAACACTCTGTTATAGAGGGAAATTATTAGAGGGTTTGATATGTTATTGATCTTTTCTACAAATGAGACTTTTGTTTTGGGTCCTAGACACTCCTTTGCAATCCTTTTGCCATATCCCTGCTGACTGTCAAATTCATGCATATCTTTCCAGACTTGCCTGAAGTCAAAATCCTCAATGCCATGGCTTTCATGGCTTTCCAATATCACTGGTTGGCATAATTCCCACTTATTAATGTTCTCTTTTGGTAATAACTCTTTGATGGCACATTTAGAAGAGAGATAAGGGAAAATGCAAAGGTACCCAAGGACACATACTGCCTTCTGAAGGAAGTTATCCTCACCCAGGCTGACCAGGTTCCTGTAGTTCTCCATCACCAGTCCCTGTGCAAAGCCCTCTGCTCAGGGTCCAGGCATTCCAATTCCTCCTGAGAGAATTCTATGGCCACATCCTGGAATGTCAACAGTCCCTTTTCTGGCACCATGGGACCCACTCCCATTTCCAAGCCATCGCCAGGAAGCCCTCCCATGATGATCCCCTGGGAAGGAGACATTCCTGACACTTCTTCTCAGGTAAGCTTCTTTTTCAGGCAAGATCAGTCTTGAGAAGTCAACCCTACACATCCTTGTTGGGGAGCACCACAATGGGGTACAGCAAGGCATTGATTTAGGTGGTGGCCATCTTGTCTCTGGCTCCTAGAGTTAGACCATGATGAGGTCCATGCAACAGCGGGGATGGGGAGAAGGAAATTTATTTCTTAATGAAATGAATAGTGTATTTTTCCTAATTATTTCAATTATCTTTGAGTGGATAATACTTGTTACTAGAATGAAGCAGGGTTTAGCAGAAATTCTATCATATTTTAAAATTTTTATAGGTGAAAATATTGAGAAACTGTACACCCATATGTAAGCACATGAAGAAATTTTGGGCAGACAGAGAGAGGAATCTACACCTTCACGGCCGGCGGCAGCAGCTCCGGGACTGCGGGGACAATCTTTCCAGTCCAGCGGCTGCGGGGAGGCAGCGGGGCCGCAGGCGCGCACCCCGCAGCTCGGGAACGTTTCTGCTCGGGGAAGACTATTGCCCAGAAGAAAAGATGTTTGGTTTTCACAAGCCACAAATGTACCGAAGTATAGAAGTCTGCTGCTTTTGCAGGGCTAAGTCTTCCAGTTCTCGATTCACCGACAGTAAACGCTATGAAAAAGACTTCCAGAGCTGTTTTTGGGCTGCAGGAGGCTAGCTCAGGAGACATCTGCAATGCCTAAGTCCTGCTGGTGAAGAGATGGAAGAAGCTGCCGGCAGGGTCCAAGAAAAACTGGAATCATGTGGTGGATGCAAGGGCAGGACCCAGTCTAAAGTCTACACTGAAACCAAAGAAAGTGAAAACTCTGTCTGGAAACAGGATAAAGAGCAACCAGATCAGTAAACTGCAGAAGGAATTTAAACGTCACAATTCTGATGCTCACAGCACCACCTCAAGTGCCTCCCCAGCCAAGTCTCCTTGCTATAGCAACCAGTCAGATGACGGCTCAGATACGGAGATGACTTCTGGCTCTAACAGAACGCCAGTATTTTCCTTTTTAGATCTCACATATTGGAAAAGACAGAAAATATGCTGTGGGATTATCTACAAAGGCCGTTTTGGGGAAGTCCTCATTGACACTCACCTCTTCAAGCCTTGCTGCAGCAACAAGAAGACAGCTGCCGAGAAGCTGGAGGAGCAGAGCCCAAAGCATGCCCCCATCTCCACTCAGTGGTGACTGAAGTTTACGTAGACGCGGAACAGAATTTTTTTAATTTTGGAAAGATAACAAAGTGACCCTTTTAACTTGGATACCTGCTATTCTGCCAAAAGACAATTTCTAGAATGGTTTTGAATGGCTTATCCACCCCCCCCCCCCCCCCCCCCCACCCAGTTCTACAAACTCAGACGCCAGTATCTAGCTTACTATAAGAAAGAGAAAAGTGTACATAATATTTAAGATGCTGAGTATTTCACAGGAAAGCTGAATGCTGCTGTAAAGTGCTCTCATGAATGAAATTAGGAGAATTTCAGGGGACAGAGATGGGATTTGCTGTGTGATAAACCATATGTAGTTTTAGTCTTTTCTATATTGAGAAGCAGTGGTTGGAGCATTTTTTAGATAGCTGGCTACACTTGTTTTCCCTCATGATAGTAAAATTTTCATAACTCAGTAACATGGACTTGCCCTTAGAAGTGTTTGTTAATAATTTTGAAATATTAAGGTCTTGCTAAGGTTCTGATGGTTCAAACCTATACTACTGAAATGTTAAGCAGGACAGACTAAGCTTTCTGGTGTAAATACCTTGAAAGAGAAAGTAATTCCTAAATATACAGAGGTAACCTGACTGTAAATGTTGCATCCTGTGTTACCTCCCTCCATATTAATATTTGATAAAGATTTTGATTTATATGAAACTCTTAATGCAGACTCAAAGCTCCTCTTGGAGAATGGGCAAGGTTTCAGGATCAGCGACTCTATATAGCACCAAAGCATGACCATGTGGTAGAGAACACACACTATTAGAAACTTTAGACTCTCTGAAAAATAAAGTGTGCAAGTCTTCAAGATGGCACAAGACAAAGGTTAATACTTTTGGGGCTTGCTGAGTGTGTATATAATTACTTTTGTTTTTGTTCTATGACTGTTGGTGACAATTGAAAATCTGCACAATTCACTTTTAGCTCTGGATTACTTCAGTTGACCTTTGTGAAGGTTTTATCTGTGTAGAGTGGGTGTTTGACTTGTTTTAGCCTATTAGGGAATTTTTTTTTTTTTTTTTTTTGCTGTATTTAAAGTAAAATTCTACTAGAAGAAAAGAGGTGTTTGTTCATGCTGAGTGGGCTGGTTTTTGGTCAGGTTTTCTGAATGTTGACATGGTAGGTGATAAATAAATCCTGAACATGGATTTCTTCAATTCTAAAACTTCCATCGAAAGCCTCTCACTTGAATGCAAAAAAAAAAAAAAAAAAAAAAAAGAAATTTTGTTTCATCATTTTTTAGCAATGTTAATCATTTAAATTCCTTCTGACTTATTTTACAATATTTACATTGTGATCTCTCATCAATTATTTTTAATGACTTCTAAACTGAAAAATTGATTAGATCTGCCTTTAATTTTGTTGAAAGCAAAAAATAAGGAAAAGAATGTGTTATCTAGACCAGAGTCATCCACTATCTCAACAACTTTTCTAAATTTCAATTCATACCCAGGAAGTTTTTACATGTTTGGGTAATACATAATAAGATTCACGGTAAAATAAAGATGGTTTTATTTTGTCAAGTGGGACAGAGCAATCACTAAAAGAGGTAGAAAAGGAGACTGCAGGCATGTTTTATGGGTGGGTCAGGTTTTGGAAAAGTCACAGGGAAACTAAAGATCCAGGAATTGACTGTTTTAAAACTATCCATGCTCACATACCCCACAGATAGTTTGGATATACCCTTAGGGTCACATTATACACCAGAAACATAGGTGCCCCAGTTTGAAGACCCCTAGCTTATAAAATAAAAAAGTCATACATAGAAAGGTTAATAAAATGGAGACTGAACTAGAACAAAGGAAAAAGAAGCAAATATGTTTAATAAAACTGTTACTATGTGATAAAGCATCAGATATGGATCCAAACCTCCTAGTTTTAGTCCATGTATATGTCATTTTAAACCACATTACATCTTCTGTCTTCTTGCTTTCTAGAAAAATGATTTAATTAACAGTAGTAACATATGGATTTCTTTCTGAAAGCTGAGTCTTGATGGAATGAAACCAAGAAATAATAATTCATTGAATGGTTACATACCAACACTGTTAATCCTCATCTTTTCCCATGGAATGTTATGAACATTGTCAGAAAAATAGTAGGTGTAAGGCTTGATAGCTGTTATTCTATGAACCAAAGGAAATATATTTCTAAGTTCCTCCTTCTTCCTAGTATCAGAAACTTTACTATAATTTAGTGAGTAAAAATGGGTGGTTTGAGGGGAAGGAAAGGCTGGGTTTTCAGCCTTTGAATAAGAGGGACTTACAGCAAAGAATTAAAAAGTAGGGAAGGATTGTGGTAAGATAGTGGAGTAGGGAGCTCCAGGACTCATTCCTTCCACAAGACCATCTATTAAACAGGCAGGCACTATCTGAAATAATTATTTTGAAAATCCAGAGGCCACAAGGACACTGAATAGGATCAAAGAAAGAGTGGGAGGAAGAGGTTGAAAAACTATGGGAAAGAACACTAAATAGCTCTCTCCACGTGGTGGTTACTGGTGCCCATCCTCCACTTGCACTGCAGGCCACCATGGAGTACCTGGGTAGCTTGCTGGTGACAGAAAGGAACATAAAAATCTTCCCCAAGACCAGGAGAGGGCACAGATGATCACTGATCCTGATGGTTTAGTGACTTTGGGTCACTGGCGGCCTGGCTCTGAGGGTGCCAGAGCCCCAAAATAATGTGACGCAAATACTGACAGATTTGAGGGAGAAACTGACAGTTCTACATCAATAGTAGGAGACTTTAATACACTGCTATCAATAGTGGATAGAACAGCTAGTCAGAAGATGAGTAAGGAAATACAAGACATAATGATACTCTAAACCAACCAGACCTAACAGACATATATAGAACACTTCACCCAACAAAAACAGAATACACATTCTTCTCAGACACACATGGACCTTTCTCAAGGATAGACTACATGTAAGTCACAAAACAAATCTCAATAAAATAAAAAAAATATATATCATACAATGTTTATTCTCTAATCACAACAGAATGAAGCTATAAATCATTAACAGAGGGATAAATGGAAAATTCACAAATATGTGGAAATCAAACAACATACTATTAAACAACCAATGGTTTAAAAAGGAAATCACAAGCAAAATTAGGACATAACTTGAGGCAAATGAAAATAAAAATACAACATATCAACACCTATAGGATGCAGCAAAGGCAGTGCTAAGAGGGAGATTTATAGCTGTAAAAGGAAGAAAAACTTCAAATCAGACACCTAATCTCAAAACTGGTAGAACTAGAAAAAGAAGAGCAAGCTAAACCAAAAGTGAGTAGAAGGAAGGAAATAACAAAAATAAATTAGAGATAAATGAGATAGAAAACAAAAAAATAGAGAATAAGCAAAACCATCTTTTCTTTGAAAAGATCAATAAAATTGACAAATCAGAACAAACAATGAAAATCAGACAAACAATGAAAATCAGAAATGAAAAGGGGACATTACTACTGACCCCACTGAAATAAAAAGGACTATAAGAGGATACTATGAACAACTGTATGCCAATAAATTAGATAACCTAGATGAAATGGACAATTCTTAGAAACATGCAAACTACTTGGCTCAAAAAGAAATAGAAGAAATTTACAATGCAATTTTAATAAAAACGTCAACAACCTTCTTTGCAGAAATGGAAGAATCAATCATCAAATTTACATGGAAGGATGAGAGGCCACAAATAGCTAAAGCCATCCTGAAAATGAATAATGAAGTTGGAGGATTCACATTTTCTGATCTTAAAACTTGTTGCAAAGCCACTATAATCAGAACAGTGTGGTGCTGGCACAAGGACAGACATGTAGACCAACAGAATTTTGCAAATCAAGAGCTGAGAAAGCAACTCTTTCATTTAGAGCCAACTGATTTTTGACAATGGGGCAAAAACCACTCAATTGGGAATGAATAGTGTCTTCAACAAATGGTTCTGGGAAAACTGGATCTGTATTTGCAAAAAAAGGAGGACCCCTACCTCACCATATACAAACATCAACTCAAAATGGATCAAAGATCTAAATATAAAAGCTAAAACTGTTAAACCCTTAGAAGAAAATGTAGGGAAGCATCTTCAGGACCTTGTGTTAGGCAATGGTTTCTTAGGCTTTACACTCAAAGCACAAGCAACAAAAACAACAACAAGAGAAATAAATGGAACTGCATCAAAGCTAAAAACTTTTGTGCATCAAAGGACTTTATCATGAAAGTAAAATAACTGACACAATGGGAAAAATATTTGGAAACCACATATCTGATAAAGCTTTAATATCTAGAACATACAAAGAAATCCTTCAACTAAAAAAAACAAAAAGACAAACAACTCAATTGAAAAATGGCAAAAGAAGAAATATAAATGAAAGAAAGCACATGAAAAGATATCAACATCATTAGAAAGTGGGGAAATGCAAATCAAAACCATCATCACATACCATTTCACACCGATTAGAATGGCTGCTATTGAAAAAATGGAATATAACAAGTGTTGGAGAGGATGTGGATAAACAGGAACACTCATTCATTCCTGGTGACAATGTAAAATGGTGCAACCACTGTGGTGCAACAGTTTGGTAGTTCCTTAGAAAACCAAGTATAGAGTTACAATAAGACCTGGCAATCCCGCTACTAGGTATATATCCCAAAGAATTGCAAGCAGGAACTCAAACAGATATTTGCACACTGATGTTCATAGTGGCATTTTCACAATTGCCAAAAGATTCAACCCAGGTGTTCATCAACCAATGATGGATAAATAAAATGTGGCATACAATAGAATATTTTTCTGCCATAAAAAGGAATGAAGTCCTGATACATACAACAACATGGATGAACATTGAAGACATCATGAGTGAAGTAAGCCAGACACAAAAGGACAAATACTGTATGATCTCACTGATTTGAAATAATTAGAATAAATAAACTCATAGAAACAATAGAGAATAATGGTTCCAGGGCATGGTGTAGGGATTTGGAATAGGAAGTTAAAGCTTAAAATGTATAGGGTTCCTCTCTGGGATGAAAATATTTTGGTGATGGATGGTGGTGATGGTAGCACAACATTGTGATAGTAATTAACAGCTTTGAAATATATATGAACATGATTAAAAGGAGAAATATTAGATTGTATATATGGTAACAGAATTCAAATAGAAAAAAATCCATGGAACTACACTACACAGTGAACTCAGAGTTAAACCATGGACTATAGTCAATAGTATAATTATAAAAATACACCGTATCAGTTGTAACAAATGTTTGAAAGCAATGTAAGGTGTTAATAACAGGGTGGTATATGGGAATCTTGTATTTTATGCATAATTTTTCTGTAAACCCATGATTTTTTAATAAAGAAAAAAATTAAGCAGAAACACGAAAAAAAGTTGTAGCACTAGTTGAGGGAAACCAATGTATGCTGATGCATTGGGGTTTAACAAGTCAAATTGTCTTAGCTTCCTGGCTGTTATAAAAAATAACATAAGTATTTGTTTACCAACAGGAATTTGTTGGCTCATGGTTTCAGAGGCTAGAAGGCTTGCTTCCTTCCAAGGTTGGTAGCATTTGCATTCTGGCAATCCTTGGATTCCTTGACTTTCCTGTCACATGGTGATGTCCTCTCCTTTCTCTTTCAGGTTCTATTGATTTTTAGCTTCTGGCTCCTTCCTGGGGCATTCTCTCACTATAACTGAATTTCTTCTGCTTATAAGGACTCCAATAAATTGGATTAAGACCTAACTTCATTCAGTTGTCCCTGCCTTAACTAACATTAATATCTTTGAGGGATCTTGTTTATAATGGTTCACACTCACAGGAATACAGATTAAGAAAAAAACTTGTCTAAATTTGGGGAACATAACTCAAGTCATCACAGGAATGAAAAAAAAAAAAACCCATTGTTTCAATTATTAAGAACACTTGGCTGGATGCTTTACAAAACTGCTTTTCTAAGTTCATGAAGTTCTATATATTTGATTAATTTAACAGGATAGAACTTGAAAACAACTCAGCCTGACATGAATAGACTATTTACTCACAGAAGATATTTAAAGATATTTAATCTAGAGGGTTAACAGTGAGATGCCAAGAAAATCATGCATATCATTTATGCCTAGTAAATGAGCAGAAGATAAAAATTTTAGTAGTTAATGCTGATAAGGATATGATGAAATGGGAACATTTATACTTTGCAGATATGAATATAAATATTGGTAAAACCCCTTTTGAAATCAATTTTGAGAGCTACGAAGTTAATTCACATGCTTTGACAAAGTATCTAATTCCAGTATAATTATAAGTTTTATTGGTAAAGGAAAAATTACATACATGAAAATATTTATTGCTATTTATAATGGTGCAAACTTGAAAAGAAATTTTCGATAATAAAGCAGGTAATTCTGGTTCTTCAGTCCAACTTAATAATACAGAGTTATTAAAAATACTATTATAGAAATAAAAGTAAAACAAAGAAAGAAAACTATCATGATGTCTATGAAGCAATGTGAAAAATGTTTAAATTAAAAAAATAGAAAGTAACTTCTGTGCTGTCATTCTAAACATGAAGAAATTCATGTAGGCATAGAAATAAGGATTAGAGGTAAATTTGAAAAAGGGAAACACAATTGAGTTTCTCTATATTTTTCTATTTTTAAATCCATTATTGCTACAATGCTATTGTGTAGTAAATTCTTTATAAATTATCTAGACCAAATTGGACTTGCCATCTAGGTTCTTTTCCAAATAAGGTTCCAGCCATGGCTTTCCACCTTGTCACTCCATTCTCCAAGTCATTCTAGAAACATGCCTTCTTGCTGAAATGGATGTCTTTTCTCATTTGAGGTCTATCATAAACCAGTGCACACTGTAAGCCCAGCTTACAGTCTGTATTAGTCAGCCAAAGGGTGCTGATGCAAAGTACAAGAAATCTGTTGGATTTTTAGAATGGGTATTTATTTGGGGTAAAAGCTTATAGTTACAAGGCCTTAAAAAGTCCAATTCAAGGTTGGTTTCTCCCCAAAGTCAGTTGCCACATGTTGAAGCAAGATGGCAGGTGGTCTTTGCCTGGTCTCTTAGGCCTTAGCTGCTCAGTTGCTCTGTTCTCTTTGGCTGCAACTATCAGGTGAATGGCTCTTCTCTCTTCCCAGGGCTGCAGATCAAAATTCTCTCCTCTGCCATGTCTATGGAGCTCTCTCTCTCCCTTTTGTGTATCTTCTTCTGTGTCTTCTTGAGTGAGTGCCCGTTTATATCAGCTCACCAAGGGGGTGGGGACTTAACCTGAGTTACAGCCTATTGATGTGGTTGAATCAAAGCCCTAATCTTAACATAATTTAATCAAAGACATCTCAGCTGAGCTCATACAATCAAAAGGTATCATTCCGAGAGCAACAGACCAGTTTACAAATATAATCCTGTTTTCAAAATTCATAAATAATATCAAACAGCTACACAGTCTCAAATAATATAGGAAGATATTTTTTAAAACTTTCTGTTGACATTTTTTTTTTCTTTAGGAAAATACAAAATGAGGCAAAATTGTTTTCATAGGCCACATAGATGTAAATTCATAGAATGCAGTAAGGTAATGGGAAATATCACTTGATCCAATTTCACTAAGAAAACTTTCATAATTCTGGACCCAATGTTTACTTAATGGTATTCATTGCTTTTGAACTCTTTAGAGAAGACATGGTGTCTTAGATGGAGTGGATCTTGTGTCTTTGTCTGAACTGCTCCGGAACATCTGAACTCTGGGAACGCATGCTTGTCTAGCCAACAGCCCCTCTCCTGTAAAGAAAAATCCCACACAAGTAAGCATTTCAGTGAAAAGAGGCAGCCAGAGAGAATGCCCCACTTGAGACATGACAGATCCTCATGTGGGTCTCTATCAAATCATGAGCTCATTGATGAGGCCTCAGTTTTCTCATCTGTGGGAATTGGACCATATTAGGAACTGACATTTTTTGGATAGTCCACATGGTGGATTAAATTGAAAATTTTCACATGAAAATTGGGATTTCCTGCTACATTTGGAAAATCAGAAAATCTGGTAACACTGGGCTCAAGTTCTCTTATAACAACAGAAGGCTGGACTTGACCAGATACCACATCCAGAGGGGCACATGCCTCTAGTTAGCACGGTTTCTGCCACTTACTTGTGTCCTACTTGCAGTAGCACTTGGATTTGCAATCCCTAAGGCCTTCTGGTTTTGATATTAGATTCAGGAATGTTCTGGTAAATGTTTACCCAGTAGCTCTCCAGGAAAAAAAAAACAAACTGATTGGTAGTGTTTGTAAATACTCCCACCATGGCCTATATCAAGTTATCAACATGATAGAGCTGTACAGTAGCCCATTGTAGAGTAGACTATGGCATGGTGTATTATGGTGTGTTATGGTATGGTATGGTATGATATGGAATGGCATAGTGTAGTATAGTATAATATAGTTTTTTTTTTAAAATTAATTTATTTTTTATTGTGGGTAAAAATCAATATTTTCACAATACATACCAATATTTGTAAAATGATATATAAATATATATGCATATATGTGCATTTGCTTACAAAAATGTTATATATATATATATATATATATATTTTAAGAGGTACTTAGATTACCTAAAATATTACACGGAACCCACTGGGATTCCCATGTTGCCCACCTCCCACACCTCCCACCACATCCCACACAAACATCTCCCACAAGTGTGGCCCACCACCCTCAATGGACTTACACATCCTGGGGCCTTGCCACCAACCATAGACCACAGTTCACACCGTAGACCACACTCTCTCCCACACAGTTCTGAGTGGTATATATAATATAGTTTTTATACCATGCAGTTATAACAGATTTGCATAACTTCAAGAGTAATAGATAATAGTAAAATGTAGTAAAATAAATAGAAAAGGTGAGTTTAAAATATTTATTGCCTCTGTTTTAAACTAATTTAATTAAAATAGAGTTTAATTTTAATATAATGGCTACATTTAACAGCCAGGTCATAAATTTCCTGAAAACTTAAAAATTAACTCTTGCAAGCAAGTATGAGCCAACTCCAGCACTCTGCTGATTATTCTTGAAGCCAGAGAGAATGTGTTGTTCCTATACTATCCTTATCCCTAGTATTAGTCAGGGTTTTCTAGGGAAACAGATCTTACAGGAGATATCTGTAAATATTATGAGATTTCATAAAATTTTCTCTTGCAACTGTGGGGATGCACAAGTCCAAATTCTGTAGGGCAGGCTGCAAACCAGGGGCTCCAATGAAGGTTCTTGATGAGTTCCCCAGAAGATACTGGCTGTCTAAAGTAGACATGGGACTTCTCTCTGAATGCTGAAATCACTTCCTCTTTTAAGGTCTTTCACTGATTGAATAAGACATGGCTCATTGCTGATGGTATGCTCCTCAGTTGATTGTAGATATAACAAGCCATCTATGCCCATTCAACTCACTGATGATTTAAGTCTTTGAAATGTCCTTGTACTATGATTAGCCCAGTGCTTGCTTGATCAAACAACGGGACACCGTTACTTGGCCAAGTTGACACATTAACCTAACCATCATAAGCCCTCATCCCAGAACTTGGCACTCAATACAATTGTTGAAAGAATGAATAAATACCCAATGAGTCTATATTCCTATTCCTTTTTGCCTCACTAGGGGGCTAAATTTCTTCCCTGTGGAAATCAGGGATATTTTCACCTGCCATAGCTGATTTTATTCACAGTTCTATTAACATTTTCTTTTAAGAAACAAAAGGGAAATCTTTGTATTATAAAAAGTGAGATTATATTCTAAATTAAAATAGTTAAGAAAGACCATGCTTTCTTTTCATGTTCACTCTATTAGTTTTCCTTAGATATGAAATAATTGATTATTAATTCATTCATTACTTTATTGATTTATCATAGGATTGGATGTGGGAGAAAGAACTTCACAGTGTTTATTCACGTATCAAGGTCTGAAGAATCCTGTGACCTTTACTCTAGAAACTACCCTATATAGTAATTTATGTATTTTGGCCAAATGCCTTAAAATCTGCATTAGCGAGAGTGCTGAGTGACAGCTCTGAAATTGGCTGGCTGGATCACTCTGTTCACCAGGGGAAAATGCTGGAGTTTCATCCTAAGTGGCTACTTCCCAACCAGGAATAATTGTTTACTCAGTCCCTAATGTCCTAGAGGATATTTCTTTGAAGAATAAAAGAAGCAGATGTAAATTTTAATGAATCATTCTCTAGCATGTGGCTTAAAGGAGCATCTCACTTAGGATATAGAGAAGTGAAGACAAACACGCTTGGCACCATGTAGTAGAAACCCTGAAATCTCTGGGGGGAAATCTGGTTTGAAGTAGTCTCTTCTCTTAATTTAAATAGGGACTAAAAGTGAGGCATCTAACATAAGGAAAATAATTCCTGCTCCACTATAAAGAAATGATGTACTCCTCTTGCCCCTTAATGACACTTAAAAATTACACATGGTAGGTTATATAATTACACACTCTGCCACTTACAGTGGACCCTGGTGTAATGGATTAGCTCCTATGACAAATCTCTTCTCCTCATTGACACAGCCATCAAACAGTCTCCTACTGTTTTAGTGATGTTATTTTAAGCAGTCTCAATCTTTTCTTTTTAAATTAGATAAAATGTACACAGATTTTATAGGGGCATCAAAATTATAGCCTGCTGATATAACCCTACATTTCCCAAATATTTCCTTCTCTAATTGCCTTAAAGAAAAGTCAGGAAGTGGTTAAACTGGTCAGGGGGCCATGTCATGTCAGATAGGGGGTCTGGGAGCAGGAACAAGAAAAGAAAGCGTTGGAGGCAGTCTGTGACTTTTAAGGGGAATGCAGGAACAAGGAGTCCAGGACTACTACCTCCCTTCCTCAAGAATACCTCTTTTGTTTTCAGTTATTAAACCTCAGGCTCCAGAAGGTATTCCTTACATTTTTATGTTCTCTTTCCCTAATAACTATTCAAGGCAATCTAGTTGAAACATCTGTCACTCCATTGATTGAAGGGTTGATAGGGCTTGCCTTCATTCCTCAGTTTCCTTTTGTGTGTCATTATGGAAGCTTTGTGTTTGGAAAGGGAAGATTTTCCCAAAGATAGCATGCCATTCCTTGATTATTAAAAGGATAAGGCTAGTAGCATTAACCACCCCAGATTGCCTGGGCCTGAGGGCTTTCCCAAGACAAGTGACTTTTAGTACCAGGCAAACTGGGGTGAACTGGTTACTCTAGTGGATAGCAGTCCCCTTTACTATGTCTAAATGTGCTCTTGATTGTTGATGGTAAAATAATAATGATGATGTGTTGATATTCAGGACGATATTTCAAAGTCATGGAAATGATGTTTGAAAGACAAGAAACAGTGTTAATGCCCTTCAATACTATTTCATCAATATAAGAAACTATAACCTCTAGAAGTACTTGCCATGAGGAAAAGTTGGTACTTAGACAAATTTCCACTCAAAAATTTTTGAAGAAATATTAAACAAGTGCCATTATTAGTAATAAACATATTATTCATTGAATTAGAAACATTTCCTGAAAGAGAAACCCTACTTGAATCCAATTTAACTATTTTCTCAATAAATAAACATACAAATGCCAGCAGAGACTCAAAATTCTGCTTTCAAATGTCAGCCAGAGGTGACATATTTTAATAACTGATGAATATTATCTCTAGAGACAGACACTGCCACAAATATATGCTACCATTAAAGAGATTCTTCTAGGTGTCTAGAAGGTATGAGATGACTCATTAGAGACACTGGGCAGTGATTTCTTGGACTGAACTATGGCTATTTTACTGGGTTCATTTCATTGAAGAGGAGCACTCCTGGTGTGGCTTCTTGATTTCAGAGGCAGCAAAAGCATTTGGCATCAATATGATCCAGATGCCGATGAGGGAGATGAATTGGAAAGCAGAATCATCTCATCCAAAAGAAAGAAATGCAGATGGCTGCAATGAAATATACAGTGTACCAGGTAAAATGCATCAAGAAAAAAAAAGAGACATTGCTTTCAATGCTGTGTTTTGTTTTAGTTGATTCAAATCACAGACAAGCATCTGTCTGGATCATCAGCAATTTAATGAAAACAAAGTAGATTTTTTCACTTTCATTTTCAGGCCTTTGGTCCCTTTCCAGAGATGGTTCTTAGTGGGAAGCTTTATCCACTACTCAATAAACTCTCAGCTACAGTCCTCAGCCGAAAAAGAAGTGAGGCTAGGCATTAAATCCCCTTAATCCAACACAATATCATTGAATATATTTCATTATTCAATAAAATAATATGATTAATGAGAAGAAAGATGATTAATTTAATCTTAATTATATATTTGAAGACCTTTTCCTTTATTTATGGTTCCTTTTTATCCAGAAATGAATCTTTCCTTCCCCAAATGCATATAGACTGCATACAGAAAGCACAAACACAAAATTAAACGGTTATTTTTGTCCAATAAATAATCATATGATGATGATTTATTTCATTGATATGAAAGTGATTCAATCTAAGGTTGAAATAATGAACAGCCTGATAAAACTTAGCCCTGGGCAATGTACAAGGACCACATAGTCACTGTTAAATTATGGCAACACACTCTCCCAAAGGTATTTTGCATACTCAGTATAAAAATATTCCAGAGACCAATGGATGGGCATGCCAAAGAAATTAAATTTCTCTGACTGGAATATCACAAGGTGAGCAGTACAGCATCACCAGATGTGTTTGTTAGTACTTAGGAAAAATGCCATTCTCACTTAGAAATATGGTGCTGTGAAGGAATCCTTCAATTTCTTCAAATTGATTTGTCTCCTTAACATCTTGTATCTTGTGCTATTGCTTCGCATTAGCTTCTTCTGACTTGAGTTACATCTTCTCTTAGCCCTTGCATTAAAACCTCTTCCTATGATTCTTAGGCATTTCTTTTCTCTTTAAAATACATATTTGATATAAAATATTGTAAATATACAGAAGGATATAATAAGTCCTTGCCTCACTCCTCATCTTCTATTTAATGTTATATGCAATTATACTATCATTACATGTGTATGTATTCATAATATTGCTCAGCATTTTGCATGTTTTAAAAATTTTATGTGAATTGCGTGATAGTGTACTTTTATTTCTGAAATCTACTTTTTCTCTCAACATACTTAGGCATTTTTCATATTGATAGTTGTATATCTAGTTAATTTATGTAAACTGCTTTATGGTATTTCAATGTATGGATATATAACACTTTATTCATTCTTTTGACAATGGACATTGTTTTTAATTTTTTTCTATTACAAATAATCCTGCGATGAATTTTTCTATTTCCTGTGCATATGTGTATGAGATTCTTTAGGGTAAATACCTAGAATTAAATGTACTAGGCTGAACAATTTTCACATCTTCAAATTTTTTCGGTACTACTATATTGCTCTTAAAAGCAGCTGTGCCAATTTACAATTCCACTAGCAGTGAATGAGAGTTTGCATTTTCAATATTTTTTGAATATTGTTAAAAAATTACCAAATACAATGCATGCTGTAATTTTAATATTGATTTCCTAAATTGCTAGAGAAGTTTGAGAAATATTTTTCTTGTATTTTTGGGCCAGTAAGTTTTCCTCTTCTGTGATAAACCAGTTTCTTTGTTCATTTTTCCCCATTGGTTTCTTGGTTGTGTCAGATTCTCTTCCTTTGTCCTGAAATCACAGAAAACCAGTGTGGTAGTTTGAGATTATTTATGAATTCCAAAAAGAGAGATTATCTTTGTAAACTGGTTTATTCCTCTGCGCTTGATGCCTTTTGATTGTATTAAATTCAAAGGTTTTACATTTACTTGGTTAAATCAAGATTAGGCCTTTGATTTGACCATGTCATTAGGGCATGCAGGGTTGAGTCCCTGCCCTCTTGGTGGGCTATATAAATGGACACTCACTCAAGAAGAATACAGAAGAAGAAACATGGGAATAGAGAGCTCCATAGATGTGGAAGAGGAAAGAACTTTGTTTCTGGGTGCCCTGAGAGCTGAGCTATTCACCTGAGAGTTTGCAGCTGAAGAGAACAGAGCAGCCAAGCCCTATGCCAGCCTATAGCTGAGATCAGGAAAAGCTGGGCCCATGGAGCCTCAAGAGGAAAGAGGAAGGCTGAATCCTTGCAGACATCACCTGCCATCTTGCTCAACACGTGGCAAATGACTTGGGGTGAGAAATTAACCTTGAGTTGGACTCTTTAGAGCCTTGTAACTGTAAGCTTTTACCCCAAATAAATACCAACAGATTTCTGGTACTTTGCATCAGCACCCCTTTGGCTGACTAATACAACCAGCAAGAGTTCAAGCCTGGATGAGCATGATCATACAATACTTGTTTTAGAAAGATCTTTCTGGTATTAGCAACTTCTAAGCACTTCTTTTCTCATGCCACAAAGTGAGCCTTTTTTTTCTCTCTCTTCTTTTCTTTGTCCCCCATTTTTAATATCAATGTATAACTTACATATAGTAGAGTGCACACATTTTAAGCATAAAGTTTGATGAATTTTTATATATACTTATACCCATGTAATCATCATCCAGATAAAGATATAAAATGCTTCCAACATTCCATAAACCTTTCCAGTTGATACTAACTTCCACTCTCCAGGTTACCACTATTGTAGACTTTATCATAATTAATCATTTCTTAATAAGACCTTTTCTTTTGCCTTTAAAATCCTTCTCATTTTCTTGTGCCTAATTATTTCAAATATACTGTGTTATTATATGGAACACAATTTTCTTTCAATAGTTTGATTTCCCACTTTCCTGTTACTGTTTTTCTTTCCAAAGATTCATAAAAAGACTGGTCTTTCTTGTTTGCTCCAGGACAGCAGGAGCTATGGAATGGAGGACTAGAAACATGGGGATAGGAAAGGAAGGGCTAAACCATAAGGTACCTTAGAATTAATATAACAAAAGATGTGCAAAGCCTTTATGAAGGACAAATGATAGAGATATATTATGTTCATGGATGGGAAGATACATTAATGTAAATATATAAATTTCCCTCATTTACTCTATACATCTAATGTAATTCCAATCAACATCTCAACAATTTTTTAGTTTATTTGTATATCAAACTTGACAGGAATATCCAGAAATGCATACATTGAAGTTTTGATCTGCATTTCCTTAAGTAGTGGGATTGCTGGATCATATGGCAATTCTATACTCAACTTTATGGGGAACCACCAACTGTTCTCCACAGTGGATGCATCATTCTACATTCCTACAGGCAGTGAAAGAGTGTTCTTATTTCTCCACATTCTGTCCAACACTTGTAGTTTTCTGTTTCTTTTTTTTTGGTCTGTTTTGTTTTTAATAGAAGCATGTATAGTAGGTGTGAAATGATATCTCATTGAGGTTTTGATCTACATTTCCCTAATAGCTAGTGATGTTGAATATCTTTCCATGTGCCTTTTAGCCACCTGTATTTCTTCTTTGGAAAAGTGTTTATTCAAGTCTCTTGCCCATTTATTAAATGAAGGTTACACTTATGCAGGTCTCAGGCAGATTTTTCTAACTGCCACAGTAAGTAAAACCTCAAACAAGAGTGCTCCTGAGGGCTCTAGGGACATCTGGACATCAGAGGCAAGGAACACAGCCTCATGAAATCAACACCTTTTTGGTGGGTCCTATTTGGGAATATATGATCATCTATTTTTCCAGTATAACATAGTTATACTCCTTTATATTCCACTACTCAAGATTCTTTATAATTCCACTACTCATGATTCTTCTACTCCTTTTATTTGAATCTGTATTTTTCAATATACCCATTAAATATATCTCCCAGAGACTTAAATCTTTGTATTATTCATATGCTGGTTGAGCTCTGAGTCCCAGCAGAGTTGTGGCCAACTCCTACTTTCCAGTTCTTCAGGCTTAGCCTGGAAAACCAACAAAACAATAATGGTGGACAAGTCCCACCTCCAGAAACAAGGAATATCTATAGCTGCAAGCAAAACAATTCCTTCCATCTGCCCCACAATATCTAAGTCCTCTCTCAGCCTGAAGCAGTCAGAGTAGGCAACCCAAATTCCTCAAGACTGAGGAATGAACAAACCTAAGGGGGGAGTGTATCCACAGACCAAAGTAGACTTATTGTTATTGTAGTCATTATCTTGTGGTTAGTGGAAGAACTTGTAACATTTATGGATTGCCAGGGATTCCGAAAGGAGAGTGAGGGATAAATAGGTGGAACACAGGATATTTTTAGGGCAGAGTAATTGTTCTGCATGATACTGCAACAAAGGACACATGACATTATACATTTGTCAAAGCCTATTAAACTGTACATTACAAAATGTAAATCTTAATGTAAACTATAGACTTTGTTTAGTAGCAATGCTTCAATATAGGTTTATTAATTGTAACAAAAATGTACCACACTAATGTAAGATGTTAAAAATAGAGGAAACTGTGTGTGTATGTGGGGGGTTATATAGAAATTCCTTACACTTTATGTGTAATTTTTCTGTAAATTTAAAACTTCCATAAAAATAAAGCTTATTATTACAAAAAAGAATATCTGAGGAATAAGATCTCAGTTTTATGGCTACAGCTAGGTCTTTTTTCCTTGGGTCTTCTCTTCCCTTGGTTGTTGTCTCTGTCCCCATATGCACAGTTTTTTGTGAAGGAGTGCATTTGAATCAATTTTTAATGAGTTCCTTCTGAACACCATGGAACAGAGACCGTGTCTCCATGCTGGTTCACCGCTCTTAGTGAAATTGCTTGCAAATCACCACTCATTTATTCTTTCATTCAACAAAGATCAGTTGAGCACCTAATATGTACCAGGACCTGTTTCAGGCCCTGAAAAAAGGGTGGAAAAGTAGAATTTCAAGTGGGGTTCTGACTCTGTGATAGCTTGCTGTTTCCAGAAAGGGACAAAAAAACCTAATTCCCCATGATCTGGGAGGAGGGTGAGAATAGTCCAATCACTGATCACGACTTTTGATGAGCTACTTTGGATTGCTGAGGATCTGATTCTCAATGTGGCCATTATTCTAACCTGCACTGGACAAAACCAGCAGAGGAGATTTAAATATGGTCTCAGAGTGCAGAGGACTCAGTGCATGCTGAGTCAAGAAAGTGCAGCTCTGGGGAGCCATGGCAGAAGCTCCTGGCACACTTCTTGGCCCCTCTCTAATCTCTCCCCAGGGCATTTTTGGGCCAGCTTGCACTCCTTTTATGGGTCTCAGGCCATGATGCAACTGGGAAAGACTGACTAACAAAACTCCTCAATGGTGTACCCCACCTCCCAGAATTTGCTCTCTAGGCAAAAGCAGCTTGAGACAATGAAAGCACTGTAAGAAAGAATTGAGATGGTTGGACTGGGGCAAAAACTTAACTTCTCTAAGTCCTGTGGTAGAACACTGGAAGAGAGAGAAGTCTGTCTCCTGGCAAAGGAGTCATTCAAACTCCTGTAAACAAAGAAATTCATAAGACCACTAGCAAGCACAAACCCAAACAAAACATAGGCCCAGAAAAGACAGGGAGGACCCTGCATCTTGCATTCACCATGGGCTAACCTTCCCAATAAGAGGGCTGAGCTCTGATGGAGAGCACCTGCCAATGTAAAAACCAATTTGCAAGGACAGTAAAAGGTGTTTTTTTTTTTTTTTTTTGGCTTAGATTTGCTTGTTTTTTGTTTTTTTTTTAGCTCCTGAACTGAAGAAAATCCCTATCATATCAAAAGATGGATACAAACTCAAGAAACAGATCTCTCAAGGAGTAAATCTCAGACTTAACACCTTAGAATATTAAAATGTGCAGTGTGCAACAAAAGATTAGAAGACATGCAAAGAAAAAAGAAATGATGGCCTATCCAAAGGAAAAGGATAAAAATCCAGAAAACAATGAAGACTAGACTGTGGGCATAACAAAAAAATAAGCTCAGGGGGGATGAAGGAAAATACAGAGAATTAATTAAAGAATATCAGGAAAACACTCAATATGCTCAAAGATGAAAAACACAGAAAAAGAATGAAAAGATATCATAAAAATAATGCATGAAAATATGGCAATCTCAATAAAATGATAGAAGGTTTAAAAAGGAAGCACATGTAACTACTGGGGTTGAAGATCACAATCTGAAATGAAAAATTTTCAGGAAGGTTTTAACAGCAGATTGGAGCTGGATGAAGAAAGAATCAGTGAACTTGAAGGTAAGACAATTGAAATAAGTCAAGCTGAGGAGTGGAAAGGAAAAAAGAATTATAAAAAGGGAAAATAGCCTAAGAAATCTGTGGGACAAAGACCACTCAATTGGGAAAGAATAGTTTCTTCAACAAATGGCATGGGGAAAACTGGATATTGACACACAAAACAATGCAAATAGACCTTACTTCACACCGTATACAAAAATCAACTCAAAAGAGATCAAGAACCTAAATACTAGAGCCAGAAGTATAAAACTCCTAGAAAAAAGTGTAGGGAAACGTCTTCCAAACTTTGTATTTTAGGAAATGGTGTTTTAATTTGCTAAATGCTGCCAAGGAAATATACCAGAAATGGGTTAGCTTTTACAGTGGGAATTTATTAACTTATAAACTTACAGTTCTTTGGCTGTGAAAATGTCCCATTAAGGTTTCATCAGGTGATGCTTTTCTCCCCAAAGATCAATCCTGGGCTCTTGTCACATGGCAGGGCACCATGGTAGCACCTGTTGTCTCTTCCTTCTCTTCCAGTTCTTGTTGCTTTGAGTTTCTGGCTTCATCCAACTTTCTCTCTCCTGGGTTCCATTTAAATCAGCTTCTGGCTTCTAGACCTTCTCTTTCAGCTTCTGGGAATTTTTCTCTGTCTGTCTCTCCATATTCATCCCATTTATAAAGGACTCCAATAAAAGAATTAAGACCCACCCTGGATCACACCATACTGAAGTAATGTAATCAAAGGTCCTAAACTGAAGTGATTTAATCAATAGGTCCCACCTACAATAGGTTCACACCCACAGGAATGAATTAGCTTTAAGGACACGATCCTTCTTGGGGTACATACAGTCTCAAACTGTCACAGATGGTTTCTTAGACTTTTCACCCAAAGCACAAGCAACAATAACAAAAAAAATTAGATAAATTGGACTTCATCAAAATAAAAAAGTTTTGTGTCAAATGACTTTATCAAAAAAGTAAAATGACAAACTACACAATGGGAGAAGATATTTGGAAACCACATATCTACTGAGGGTTTACTATCCAGAATAAAGAAAGCCTTCATTTACAATAAAAAGGCAGAAAACTCAATTTAAAAATGGGCAAAAGACTTGAATAGAGATTTCTGCAAAGAAGCTATATAAATGGCCAGAAAGCACAGGAAATGATGCTCAACTTAATTAGCACTAGGGAAATGCAAATCAAACCACCATGCAATACATATCACACTGTATTAGTTAAGGATCTTTGGGGAAACAGAAATGATAGGAGATATATATTTATATGTATATGTAAACATTATGAGATTTTTTTTTATGAGCATGAGCTCTTGTGACTGTGGGGATGGGCAAGTATAAATTCCTTAGTGCAGGCAGCAAACTGAGCACTCAAATGAAGACTTCAATGAATTCCCCAGGAGAAGCTGACTGGCTGAAGTAGAGATGGAAATTCTCTCTTTTGACTGATGAAATCATCACTTCTCTTTTTAAAGCCTTCAACTGATTGGATGAGTCTTCTGTCATTGTTGAAGACAATCTCCTCAATTGATTGTAGATATCATCAGCCACAGATGCAGTCAACTTACTAATGATTTAAGCCCATAAAATATCCTCACAGTAAGAATCAGGCCAGCACATGCTTGATCAAACTACTGAACACCATAACCTGGTGAAGTTGACACATGAACTTAACCAGCACACACACCCATTAGAGTGATTAATCTTTATAAAATGGAAAATTTTGAGTTTTGGAGATGATATGGAGAAAGAGAAACATTCATTCATTCATGGTGGGAATGCCAAATGGTGTGGCCACCATGGAAGACAATTTGGCAGTTCCTCAGAAAGTTAAATATAGAATTACCATGTGATCCCATAATCCCATTTGAACAGGATTTTTGCACATAATGGCATTATTCACAATTGCCAGAAGATGGAAGCAACCCAAATGTCCATCAACTGATGAATGGATAAATATAATTTGTTTTATATACACAATGAAATATTATTCATCTGTAAAAGTGAATGAAGTTCTGATACATATGACAGCACGCATGAACCATGAAAATGTCATGTTAAGTGAAATAAGCCAGAGACAAAGGGAAACATGTTGTATAATCTCACTGATAAGAAATTGAATAAGCAAACTTGTAGAGTTAGAATCTAGAATATAGGTTACCAGGGGACATGTTGGGAGTAGGAAGTAAGGAGTTAATGCTTTAAATGTATAGTTTGTATTTGGGATGATGGAAAAGTTTTGACAATGGATGTGTGTGGCGATGGTAGCACAACATTGTATATGTAATTAATAGCACTGAATTATATATATTTGAATGTGGTTAAAAGGGGAAATTTTGGTTGTATATATGTTACTAAAATAAAATAAAATAAATCTATGGAATTGTACAACACAAACAGTGGCCCCTACGTTAAAACATGGGCTGTAGTTAATAGTACAATTATATGTGCTTTAATTAAGTGTAACAAATATATCACATCAATGCAAGGCATTAATAATAAAATCATGTCCTGGTTTGTCTTTTGTGGACCCCAGAAAATTGTGTTCTCAAGCTAACCCATTCCTGTGCCTGTAAGTACAATGTAGATGGGACCTTTTAAATATATTCAGTTACGGGACCTTGATTAGATCACTTGATTAGATTGCTTTTGATTGGACTACATTAGTGAGAAATGACCCAGGTTGGGTCTCCTCCTTCTTGCTGGCTCTTATACAAACTTAGAACATAAAAAGAGACACACAGAAAAGGGAGTTCTCCTATTTTGACCCAGGCATGTGAGATAGAGGACTCAAGCATTGCTAGTAGTAATGCTCTCTTCATGAGACATGAAGCCCCCAAGAGGCTGGGCCAGGAAAGCTCAAGCCTGAAGAGATGAGTCATATGCCTGATTACTCACAGGTAGGCTCCTGGAGATGGTGAGCCTTGAGGGGAAGGCAGAGACCTCAGCAGAGATCAGTTGCTATCTTGCCTCACCACATGGTAGGACACCAGGATCACCAGTAGCTGACTTTGGTGAGAAATCATTTCTGATGGTGCCTTGATTTGGACATTTCATAGTTGAATCATTTATTTGTTCTAATAGATTCATTGTAGATTTTTCTGGGTTTTCTAAATATGAGATCATTTCATCTGCAAATAGTAAAAGTTTTACTTCTTCTTTGAGATTTGGATTCCTTTTCTTTCATTTTCTTGCCTAATTGCTCTAGCTAGAACTTCTAGTACAATGTTGAATAAAAGTGGTGATAATGGGCATCCTTGTCTTGTTCCCAATTTTGGAAGGAAAATTTTCAGTCATTCACCATTGAGCATGATGTAGGCTGGGGCTTTTTCATATATGCCCTTTATCATGTTGAGGAAGTTTCCTCCTATTTCTATCTTTCTAAGTATTTTTATCAAGAAAGGATGCTAGGGGACTTCTGGGAAAATAACATTGAAGTAGGTAGGCAGAACCCAACTCTCTCACAAAAAAGAATGGAGAAAGGACAAAAACTTATCTGAGGGAGCTGCTTTGGAAATATATAGAACAGGAAAGTGCTGTGCATCATCCAAAAGGGAACTAGAAAGATAAAGAAGCCAAAGGAAAACAGTGAGTTCCTCACCCCAGTGACTGGAAATGGCACATATACACCACCTTCAAGCCAAATGGCCTTGGTAAAGGCCCTGGTTCACTGAAGCCAACTAAGTGGGAGGGAGTGTTCCCTGTGAGGAAGAGGGGTCTGGCTGAGGGTGGAGAGTAGTTTCCTTTCAGTGAGTTTGGCCAGCACTGAGGTAGCTACAGGAAGAGGGGAGGAGGGATCTGATTAGGCAGGCTATCACACCCAGCCACCCTGTGAGAAAGATGAACTAGGTTAGAGAGGGCATGGAGATGGCCATCTCAACAGCTGGACTCTGGCAAACTGTTAGAAGCCTAACCCATCTGAGGTAAAGGGGGCAGATAGAGCCAGATAAGCTTTCTAGAGCCTATTTAACCTATGGAGCTGGTGTAGATCAGTGGAGGAATTCCCGCCTTGCACATGTGAGGTCCCTGGTTTGATTCCTAAGTCTCCTTAGAGAAGTGATACAGAGAATGATCCACTGGGTTATCAGGCACCCAGCTGATACCTTATGACAGGGAACATATCACATTTTAAAAAATGTTTTCTTGGATATGTTATTTTTAATTTTTTAATCAGTTCCTTTTTTTCTTTCTTTTTTCCTTTATTTTATTTGCCAAAACCCAGTCCATCACCTGTGGAGGGTAGGCTGCAGAGTGATTGATGAGCACCAGCAGCCTGAGAAGCTCCTTAGGGACCTAAGAGGGAAGGAAGGCTGTTTATCTTGATTTTTAAAAAAATTATTGCTATTTTGTTTCTTGTTTGTTCTGTTTCCCCTTTCTTTGTTTCCTTTTTTTTTTCTTTTTCTTATTTTTTATACCTACTTTATTTCTGTTTTCCCTTCATTTTTCTATCTTCTGTTGTTTTTCTTTTATTCCACCTCTTTTTGTTTGGCCTTCATTTAAAAAAAATTCTCTATTTTTTTCTTTCCCTCTCTACTCATCATTCCAGCCTTTTAATTCATTGTATTTTTCTCTATTTTGTTTCTTGTTTCATTTTTTCTATTCCACTTTTTTATTCTTATTCCTTTGTACTTTTTATGATTTTTAAACTCATATTATTTATTCTCCTAGCTCTTGTATGGTTTCTCTTCTGCCTTTTAAAAATTATTATTACTATTATTCTTTTCCCTTCTTACCTCTTTCCTTTTCTTTGGTCCTAATATTTTTTTTTTCAAGGGAACACAGATAACTGCAAGGAAATGGAATAAGAGGAGCCAAGTGTCGAAGAGAAACCTTACCACATAACAAAACAGCAAAATAAAACCTTAGAGTAGAAAGAGAAGCTAACCAACTGAATAAGCCCATCAAGATAAACAGATGCCTAAACACCAACAAAAAAATCACAAGCCTTAATAAGAAACAGGAAGACATGGCCCAGTGCAGTGAACAAACTAAAAATCAAGAGGAGATGCAGAACGTGGAACTAATCAAGGATGTCCAAACAAATATCAAGAATCAACTTCATGAAGTGAAGGAAGAGATAAAGGACATTAAGAAAACACTGGGGGACCAAACTGAAGAAATTGTAGACATACATAAAAAGATAACGGATATTATGGTGATGAATGGCATAATGCAAGAAATAAAAAATACACTGGAAGCACATAACAGCAGATTTGAACAGATAGAAGAAAGAATCAATGATGTCAAAGACAGTATATCTGAAATCAGACAGATAGTAGAACAGATAGATAAAAAGAAAAATCCAGCAGGGACTTAGGGATTTGAATGACAACATGAAATGCAAAAACATATGCATTATAGGCATCCCAGAGGGAAAAGAGAAGGGAAAGGGGGCTATAACATAGGAGGTCAAGCATGGGAAGGCTGACCAAATAATTCAATATTCCATAGAATCCACATGAAAGCCCACCATCTGTCATGCCTTTATTACTCATGATTACTCACTTAACCCAGCTGGAAGAAGCTCCACGCAGCCCCTCTGGAGTTACAGGTTTATACAGAGAATATAGCAGAAGGGTGTATGTGCATAAGTGGGAACAGCACATTTTTGTGGCATAGGTAATGGGTACAATGACAACAGGAACAGTTAATAATAAACTTGACTATAGCTTATGTGCGCAATTACAAGTTAGACATCTTGTTGCCTCTCTTATGGTTGTTCCACCCAAGACAGTTGGGTTGCTGGCTAGTTCAATCCCACCCTTTCCAGCAATCTACACAAATAACTAGTGGGAGGGGGAAGTGGGCATTCTGTGTCCCCACTCCACTCCAATGCCCTTTCACCTTCCATTCTATGCATAAATCTTCTAAGATACTATCTGAGCATTTAGGACATTGGAACATTGCATCCAGATTCCACATCAACAATATGAAAGACAACAGAATAATAGGAGTAACATATATACAACATTGAACATTAATGTTTGACAGTGAAATTACACAATTTGGGTGGTATCCTTCCCATATTACAGATTTCCTCTTGTTTCATAAACACAGAGGCAACATGGTTTAGGGTGAAAAACAGCAGTTGGCTTTCATTCTTAAAGGAAAAGTCTTTGTTTATAAGGAACATTTCTTTTAGTAGATAACAAAGTACTATGTAGGAGGATTTTATGAGAAGGTTTCTAATACCATACCTTTCCCCTTTCAAATTTTCTGAGTTTTATTTAGTGACATTAAAAACTAGTTTAGGCATAAGAAGAGCCCACATAGTTTACTGGAATTTTTTTGCATAAACTGTGGTCTTAGAACAATGTTTTGGGTGACTCCTATTTCCCATGGGCTTAAGATTCCCAACTAGTGAGACTACATAGGTCAGTACTATGGCCAAATGACTTCATTTTTCCCAGTTTGTATAGTTTGAGGCATAGGCAACAAGAAATTTTTATTACTTTCCCCTTTGGGCTGCAGGGTGTTTGGCCCTTTAACTTGTAATCTTAATGCCTGCATCAGCCCTTTTATTAGCATTTTAACTGGAGCAGGGTCCTCAGCTGATGGGGCTGAATTTAAAAGGGTTAAGACTAGATATTGGTTTTTTAGTCCATTGTTGTAAAGATTCCTTATTGTCTTTTATTTGTTCCTTTCAAAGGCTATTCATTGTTTCCATAAAAAGTTCAAATAATATCTTGGTTCATAGTCTAAGACTGCATGACGTGACTGGTAAATGGAGTCCTTTGGTCACTGTCAATTTGAGCTGGCACCCCATATAGGGCACTTACATTTTCTAGGCAGTGAATAGTAGCCAAGTGGTTACAAGAGTCCCATGGCAGTGTCTATGACAATGAAAGCATACCTTGCCCCTTCTGAGAGCAGGAGGGGAGCAATGTAATCCACTTGCTATTGTCCTAATGGAGCCTGTGCTCAGCTGATATGTCCCATTTGTGTTGGAGTGGGCATGATGGACACTTGTGGGTGATGTCCATGAGCTGCTGGTGAGTAACAGGCAGCTGGAAGTGCTGCCACAGGGTTAGGTAGCCTTAATGTCTGCTTTTCCTGTGGAGCCATTCTGCTGCTTTTTGGGTCACAATGGTATAGCTCTGGATCTTTGTGAGGGTATCTACCTCAACATTCTTGAGAGGAGTGTTAGAGGAGTGGGTGGGGATGTGATAAACAGTTACCTGTCACTGCTGACAGGTGTCCCAGATGTCCTTCCATAGATGCCTTCCACACAGAGGGTGGCTTAAGACAGTCCATTGTTTCTGTTTTGTTTTTAGTACCTGAAATCCACCCCTGGATAGGGATGGCAGTCTTCAGAGTGACTGGACACTATTGGGTGAAGACCTTTATTTGCAACAAGGTGTGGCATGCTACACATAGTTGCTTTTCTAAGGGGCTCTATAGTATTTTGGCCCCTTTCCACAATTGTGACTAATACTAAAAGGGTATTTGTTTAGAATATTGCCTTTGCCACAAAGTCCACCAAAAGCCAATATTGATGCTGGCACATCCAATTCACAGGGTAAGTCAGGGCCCACCCCCCTTACTGCTTGAGCCTGTGCTATGCCATCTTTACTTCTTTAAAAGCAGCCTGCTGGGGGGCGGGGTGGTGGGTCCTTTCATTCCCATGCACAGCTAAGTGAGGGATGAGGGGTCTCCAGTACCCCAACAACTCCAGGAAGGCCATCAATTATTTTGAAATTTGTGGTGTGGGAAAACATTGTACTTTAACAACACTTAGGAATTTGACAAAGGAGCAGAGACTTTGCAGCTTATCCCAATTGTTTGCCCATTCCAGGTCTCAAGATAAGATATTATTTTTTCTGATGCTTCTTTTAATTCTGAAAGAGAATTACTGGTTAACAGAATATCATCAATATAATGAAATAGGGTTACAGCTACAGATTTCTTCCATGCAGCCAGATACTTTGCCACCAGGCCAGGACAGATGGTTGCGCTATGCACATAGCCTTGAAGAAGCACTGTAAAAGCTCATTGTTGGCCTTCTCACAAGAAGGTGAATGCAGGCTGGCTTGAGTTGTCTAAGCAAAGTGATAGTGACATAACTGGGCACTAATTTCTAGTAATAAGCTAGCCATGTTTGGGGCTGCTGCATACAGCAGTGGTGTTACTTTAATTTATGATAATCTACTGTTATGCACCACTCCGTGGCAGCCCCTGATTGGCTATTTTCTTTATGTAGCCATAGGGCTGCTTTGTCAGCAGAGGTGGGGCAAATTAGATAAATATGAGCTAAAGCATGTGCCTCTTGATTCCCAGGTAGAGAGGTTGTTTCTGTGAAATATACCATCTTTAAAATAATTAAAACCATGGGTAACAACATTATACTTTTATCTAATATTATGCAGAAAAAAATGTTAAATTTCTGGGAAATTTATACAATCTCTAAGTATTTGTATGAACATTTCACTCATATAACTTTGGTTAACAGAAGGTTAAAAAATTCCCTTTAAGTTTATAGCATGTTTAAACATATTCCATTTAACTTATAACATATCAAATGAACTTAACTATTTTATTACTTTACTTTTCACTTTTAAACTTTTATCATGATTACATTAACTAACAGGTAGTTTATTTTAGCAGTACAGGAAAAACTACTTTTTCCATTATTTAATGTAAATCTAAGAATCCCAATGAAATCAAGATTATTTTATTGCTACTACCTTAATATATTACATGTTGGTCAGAACATTAACATTCTCAGCTTAAGAAAAGATTACTTTAAAGAAAACTGTGTTACTTTAAAAGAGAGAAAGTCAAATTTTTTTTTGCATCAGAACACCATTTGGTAAAAAAATTGTAGTTAGGATAGATTATAAACTGATTGAGCATAGTTAAAAAAAAAAATATATATATATATATATATATATTTAAGATACTTAGATTTCATAAATGTTACACAAAAAATATAGGGGATTCCTGTATGCCCCCATCCCTTATACTTCCCACATTTTCCCACATTAACAACATCTTTCATTAGTGTGGTACATTCATTACAATTGATGAACACATTTTGGAGCATTGCCACTAAGCATGGATTATAGTTTACATTGTAGTTTACACTCTCTCCCACACAATTTTGTAGGTTATGGCAAGATTTATAATGGCCTGTATCTGTCATTGCAATGTCATTCAGGACAATTCCCAAGTCCTCAAAATGCTCCATATTACACATGTTTTTCCCTCTCCCAGCCCTCAGATCCTCCAGTGGCCATTGCCTCCATATCAATGATATAAGTTCTTACATAGCTAGAATTACAGTAAGTCTATAGTAGAATACTAGTAAGTCTACTTTAGTCCATAGTTCATTCCCCAATCCTGAGGATTCTGATGGTGATGTCCACTCCACCTCTAATTGAGAAGGGACTTTGATCCCCTAGGGAAGATGGATGGAAATCTCTTGCTTGCAGTTGTAGATTCACTCAGTTCCTTGAGATGGTCATTGTTCATCATCATCTCCTTGTTAGTTGTCCTGGGTGAGTCAAATGAACTAGAGAGTAGGTGTCACAGCTCTGTTGAGATTCAGTGCACAGCTGGTACATGGACAGCCCAAAGATTTAAGTCTCTTGGAGATACAGCTATCAACTCTAGTACTAATTATAGGTTCAGATAGAAGGGGAAGAAGAGCCATGTGTAGGGAAACCACAAATGAGTCCAACTCTATCACACCAGGGAGCATAAATTGCAAAGTACGGCCCACAGGCAAGGCACCAAACTCCTGAGCTATCTGATGTCTCCAAGGCCTCAGTAGTCCTGCTATTTGAGGCAGTATTTACTTTGGCAGTCAATGAAATCCTGATGATACATGCATAAGTGTAACCTCTGGAATGACCTCCTGGCTCACTTTGAAGTCTCTTAGCCATATAAACTCGTTTGTCTTTAACTTTTTCCCCTCTGGGTCAAGGTCTTTCTCCAGTTGCAGTGCTAGTTGGTGCTTGGTAGAAATCCCTCGGTGCCAGGGAGGCTATTCCCCAGGAGTCATGTCCCATGCTGAGGGGAAGGTAATGCATTTATATGCTAAGGTTTGCTTAAACAGGGGCCACATTTGAGCAATAAGGAGGCTCTCAGGAGGTAACTCTTAGGCACCCAGTAATACTAGGCTAAGTTTCATTTTCAAAAGTAAATGTTGATAAGTACAGTCATCAATATCAAGGGGATGACATGGACCATTCTCCTTCACTAGTCATTGACCCTGTACTCAGGGGATTCTTGCTGTTCCATTAAAGAATATGGCAGAGCTCCCCAGGATGTGACTTCAATATTCTTTCAGTTATTGCATTAATCTCCACCCACTATGACAATGCCCCATGAACACTTGAACAAATTTATATACTTTATATGTATGCCCCAGGTGAACCTCTTCCCATGAATCCCCCATCACTGACACCCCACAGCAGTGATCCTCCCATGTCATAGTTGTAACCCTTCTGTGATCCACCAAAACTTCTTAAAAAATGAAGCCAACCAAATAACCAAGTATAATTAATAAGAAAATGAGATAATAATGATAGTTCTAAAAATAAGAAATAAAATACAAAAATAAAAAAAATAAAAAAATTCAGAATAATAAAAAATTAAGAAAAATATTAAAATTTTTTGACATTATGTCTTTCATCACTGTAAGATCTTGTCTTGTATGTACAGTGATATTTTCTTTTTTATTTTTTCTCCCAGTGTCTTACTTTTTTTCATTTTGTCTTCAAAAAATTTTTAGGTTACAGAAAAGTCACATACAGAATATAGGTTACTCCCATAAACCTAATATTACCCCCCCCTTTCCCTCTTTCCCCTATTAATAACATTTTATATGTGTATGGTACATTTGTTACAACTGATGTACAAATATTGAACCATTTCAATGGTTTACATTATGGTTTCCATTTTGGACCATACACTTTTATAATGTTTGATGAAATTTAACATTGCCTATATCCATCATTGCAGGTCATATAGAACCCTTCCATCATCCCCAAAATGCTCCATATTCCATCTATTCTGTTCCTCCTTCCTCCTCCTCTCAGAGCCCATGGCAACCAGCAAGCTTCTCTCTTTGAAGAACAATATCCATAGTTACTTGCAACAACACTAAGGGCTTGACATACTAGTCTGTTCTCCTCTATTTGGGACTGCCTATGCTGTCAAGGGTGTCCCACCCCTCTATCTGAGAACATAGCAGGAATCTCTAGGATGGGAGTCCAACACCTTCCCATTCATTATGTGGGTTTCTACTCATATGTTCAGGAAGTGCAGCACACCCAAAACAGTATAAATCCTAACAGGCCTACTGCAAGACATATACTTGTCAAATTTTCCAATGCTCAAGACAAAGAGAATACTGAAAGCAGCAATAAGGAAGAGATCCATCACATACAAAGGAAGCTCAATAAAATTAAGTGCTGAATTCTTGTCTGAAACCATGGAGGTAAGAAGGCAGTGATATGACATAGTTAAGGTGCTAAAAGGAAAAACATGTCAGCCAGGAATTTTGCATCCAGCAAAGCTGGCATTCAAAAATGAGGGAGAGTTCAAAATATTCACAGATAAGCAGAAATTAAGAGAGTTTGTCAACAGGAAATCTGCCCTTCAAGAAATACTAAAGGGAGTTCTTTAAGTTGAAAGGAAAAAACTGGAGATAGATGGTTGGCGGAGAGTGTAGGAATGAAGATTACTGGTAAGAATAATAAAAAGATAAAAAGAGAAATAAAAACAACATATGACATATATAAACCTAAAGAAAATATGGCTAATGTAAGTAATGCCCTGACAGAAATAACATTGAATGTTAATGGATTTGAATCTCCATTCAAGAGACAAGATTGGCAGAATGGGTAAGGAAATCTGACCCTTCTATATGTTGTCTACAAGAAACTCCCTTTAGGCCTAGGAATGCAAGGAGGTTGCAAGCGAATGGTTGGATAACAATTTTACATGCAAACAATAACCAAAAAAAGGTGGGAGTAGCTATACCAATATTGGAAAAAATAGACTATACATGCAAAACTATTGTAAGAGACAAAGAAGGCCACTACATATTAATAAAAGGTGTAATCCATCAAGAAGAAAGAACTATCATAAACATTTATGCACCTAACCAGGGTGCCTCAAAATACATGAGGCAAAAATTGGGAAAACTAAGTGGAGAAAGAGATGCCTCTACAATTATAGTGGGGGATTTAATACAACATTATCACCATTAGACAGAACATCTCGACAGAGAATCAAGAAAGAAACAAAGACCTTGAATAATATATTAGAGTATTTAGACCTAATAGACATATACAGAACATCACACCCAAATACAGTGGGATAAATATTCTTCGTGAATGTACATGGATCATTCTGCAAGATAGACCACTTGCTAGGCCACAGAACAACTCTCAATGAATTCAGAAAGATTGAAATTATATAAAGTTAACTTCTCTGACCACAATGAAATGAAGCTGGAAATCAGTAAGAGACAGAGAAGCAGATTAGGCACAAAGATATGGAAATTAAACAACACAATCTTAGACAATCGGTGGATCAAGGAGGAAATTGCAAAAGAAATCTGTAACTACCTTGAAATGAATGAAAATGACTACACAACATATCAAAAGTATGGGATGCAGCAAAAACAGTGCTGAGAGGGAAATTTATAGCCGTAAATACCTATATTAAAAAAGAAGAAAGAACTAAAATCAAAGACCTAACTGAGCACCTGGAGGAATTAAAAAAAGAACAATAAACTAATCCCAAAGGAAGTAGAAAGAAGGAAATAACAAAGGTTAGAGCAGATCTAAATGAAATTGAAAAAAAGAAAGCACTAGAAAAAATAAAAAAAACCAAACCTGGTTCTTTGAGAAGATGAATAAAATTGACAATCCACTAGCTAGGCTAACAAAGAGAAAAAGAGGGAGGATGCAAATACACAAAATAAGAAATGAGGAAGGGGATATCACCACTGACCCCACAGAAATAGAGAGTATCATAAGAGGGTATTTTGAAAAATTATATGCCAACAATATGGAAAATTTAGAGGAAATGGACAAATTCCTACAAATACACAACAGCTTACATTGATGAAAGAAAAAATTGTTGAGCTCAACAGTCCAATCACAAGTGGTAAGATAGAATCAGTCATCAAAAACCTCCCAACCAAGAAGAGCCCAGGACCCAATGGCTTTACAGGTGAATTCTACAAACATTCTGGAAAGAAGTAACATCAATCCTGCTTAAACTCTTCCAAAATATGGAAGTGGAAGGAACATTGCCTAACTCATTCTATGACACCAACATCACCCTAATACCAAAGCCAAACAAAGACCCCACAAGAAAGGAAAACTATAGACCAATCTCCCTAATGAACATAGATGCTAAAATCCTCAAGAAAATACTTGCTAATCGTATTCAATAACACTTGAAATGAATTATACACCATGACCAAGTGGTTTTCATCCCTGGTATGCAACGATGGTTCAACATAAGAAAATCAATGTTATACACCACATAAACAGAGTGAAAGAAAAAAAATCACATAATCATCTCTTTAGATGCAGAAAAAGCATTTGACAAAATACAGCAATGTTTCCTGATAAAAACACTACATAAGATAGGGATAGAAGGAAACTTCCTCAACATGATAAAGGTAATATATGAAAAACCCACAGCAAACATCATATACAATGGTGAAATACTGCAAGCTTTCCTGCTAAGATCAGGAATGAGACAAGGAAGCCCACTATCACCACTACTATTTAATATTGTGTTAGAAGTACTTGCCCAAGCACTTAGGCAAGAAAATGTTATAAAATATTGGAAATGAAGAAGTAAAAGCTTCACTATTTGCAGACATGATCCTATACATGAAAACCCTGAGAAATCTACAACAAAGCTTCTAGAGCTTATAAATGAGTTCAGTAAAGTCATAGGGTATAAGATCAATGCTCAAAAAATCAGTAGCATTTCTGTACACCAATAATGAGCAATCTGAGGAGGAAATCAGGAAAAAAATACCATTTACAATAACAACTAAAAGAATCAAATAATTAGGAATAAATTTAACTAAAGATGAAAATGACTTATATGCAGAAAATTACATAACACTTTTAAATGAAATCAAAGAAGACTTAAAACAATGGAAGAATGTTCCCTGTTCATGGATAGGAAGATGAAACATCATTAAGATGTCTATCCTACCCAAACTTATCTACAGATTTAATGCAACCTCAATAAAAACCAACACAGCATTTTTTACTGAATTTGAAAAACTAACTATGAAATTTATTTGGAAAGGCAAGAAGCCCAGAATAACCAAAGACATATTGAAAAAGAAAAATGAAATCAGAGGAACCACACTACCTGACTTTAAAACATACTGCAAAGCTCCAGTGGTCAAAACTGCATGGTATTGGAACAAGGATAGACATAATGATCAATGGAACCAAACCAAGAGTTCTGATATAGATCCTTGCATATAAAGTCATCTGTTCGACAAGGCCTCCAAGCCCACTGAACTAGGAGAAAAAGGTCTCATCAACAAATGCTGCTTGGAGAACTGGATATCCACATCCAAAAGAAGGAGAGAGGAACACCATCTCACACCTTATACAAAAATCAACTCGAGATGGATCAAAGATCGAAGTATAAGAGCCAAGACCAATAAAGACCTTGGAAGGTAATGTAGGGAAACATCTACAGGAACTTGTAATAGGAAATGATTTCATTAACTTCACACCCAAAGCATGAACAGTGAAAGAAAAAATAGAAAAATGGGACCTCCTCAAAATTAAAAATTTATGCACCTCAAAGGAGTTTGTCAAGAAAGTGAAAAGGCAGCCTACCCAATGGAAGAAAATATTTGGTAACCATATATCTGACAGGGGCCTAATATCCAGCATATATAAAGAAATCCAACACTGCAAAATAAAAAGGCAAACAACCCATTTAAAGACTGGGCAAATGATTTGAATAGACACTTCTCCAAAGAAGAAATACTAATTGCCAGAAAAGCACATGAAAAGATGCTCACCATCACTAGCTATTAGGGAAATGCAAATCAATATTACAATGAGATACCATCTTACACCCACTAGACTGGCAGCTATTAAAAAAAACCAGAGGACTACAAGTATTGGAGAGGATGTGGAGGAATGAGAACTCATCCACTGCTGGCAGGAATGTAGAATGGTGCAGCCATTGTGGAGGAAAGTTTGGCATTTCCTCAAAAAACTAACTATAGATCTGCCATATGATCCAGCACTTCTGCTACTGGGTATATACTCAGAAGAATAGAAAGTAAAGGCACAAACAGATACATGCACACCAATGTTCATAGCAGCATTATTCACTATTGACAAAAGTTGGAATCAACCCAAATGCCCATCAACTGCTGAATGGATAAACAAAATGTGGTATATACACACAATGGAATATTACTCAGCTGTAAGAAGGAAAACAGTACTAACACATGGGACAACTTGGAGGAACCTTCAGGACCTTATGTTGAGTGAAGCAAGCCAGGCATTGAAGGACAGATATTATATGACCTCACTGATATAAATTAAGCAAACTGAACAGACTCAGAGAGTTATTGTC
Organism: Tolypeutes matacus; assembly: GCA_026826555.1. Lineage (NCBI taxonomy): Eukaryota > Metazoa > Chordata > Mammalia > Cingulata > Chlamyphoridae > Tolypeutes > Tolypeutes matacus. Next base: position 1,835,741 of record JAKSZT010054350.1, on the reverse strand, counting down.
TGGAAGACAGGTTTACAGGAAATAGAAAGGGAGAAGAAGATTGTGAGCCAACACCCAAACGGGCAAAATCTATGACATGGTGGAAGCATGTAGTTGTGCAGTGAAGGGACATGACAAGGGTATGTTGATAATATTGGGGAGCAGATTGGGGAGGATGGGGAGGGTGGGGAAGGTGGGGAGGGTGGGTTGGATGATCAATGGAACTGGGGGGGAAGATTAGGGAATGGAGCAGGTGGATACTGGGGATTGGTGGGTGCGTGGTTGAAATTACAGAGTTGAGAAAGCTCATTTGGCAATATGACAAGGAAAGGGTACTGGTTTAGGGTGTCAGATGGGGGGCATATGACGCATCTGGGTCAGGTTTCTATGGACCATGAGAGTGATCATTTTGGCATAGTGTGTGGCATCAGTGGGTAGAGACCCACATAATGAGCAGGAAGATGTTGGACTCTCATCCTATGGTGGCCCGCTATGTTCTCAAATAGAGGGACGGGAGTCACTTGAGAGCATTGGTGATGCCTAATATGGGAGTGTGTCAAGCTCTCAGTGAAGATGCAAGTAACTATGAATCTTGTCTTTCAAGGAGTGAAGCCTGGTCGGTCACAATGGACCCAAGGGGAGGGGGAGGGAGGAATAAAATAGATGGAAAGGGGGGCAATTTGGGGGTGATGGAAGCATTCTGCATCATCTTGCAAAGATGGATACGGGCCACATTAAAATTAATCAGATCTTATAAAAGTACATGGTTCAAATTATAAACGATAATGTGAACCATTGATGATTGTTAGTAGCTATGTTTCAATATTTGTGCATCAATAGTAATAAATGTACCATCCACATATAAAAGGTTATTGATGGGGGAAAGGGTAAAAGGGGTAGGATGTTGGGTATATGGGAATCCCCTGTATTCTGTACATGACTCAACTGTGACCTAAAACTAATTTGAAGAAAAAATGAAAAAAAAAAAAAAAAAAAAAAAAAAAAGAAAAGTAAGACACTGGGGGAATAAATGGAAGAAATGTCACTGTACATACAGGATAACAGTCCTACAGTGATGAAAGGTGAAATGTAAAAAAAAAAAATTTTTTTTCTTCAAATATTTTTTCATTATTTTTTAATATTACAATTTTTAAAATATTCTATTTTTACTTTTTGTTAATTTTTTCTGTACTTTACTTCTTATATATAAAATTATCATTACTACTTCATTTTCTTATTAATTGTATGTGGCTATTTTATTGACTTCATTTTTAAAGAAGTTTTAGATCATAGAAGGGTTACAACTGTGACAGGGGAGGACCATTAGTGTGGGGTGTCAATGAAGGGGGATACATGGGAGGAAGTGTGTTCACCTGGGTATGCATATAAGGCATACAAATATGTTCAAATGTTCATGGGGCATTGTCAGGGTGGGGGGAGATTCACAAAATAACCAAAAAATATCAAATTCTCATCCAGGAGGGCTCTGCCATATTCTCTAATGGAACAATAAGAGTGTCCGAAGTACAGGGACAGTGACTTATGAAGGAGGAAGGTCCATTGAAGGACCCTTGATATTGATGACTATGCTTATGAGCCTTTGCTCTTGAAATTGAAACTTAGCCTAGTGACATAGGCTGCCTAAGAGTTACTGACAGGGAACTTCCTTGTTGTTCAAAGTGGCCTCTCTCTAAGCTGAACTCAGCATGTAAAAGTAATAACTTTCCCTCTGCATGGGACATGACTCCTGGGGATGAGCCTCCCTGGCACCAAGGGATTGCTACCAAGCACCAACAAGTGATGCCTCTGGAAAAAAAAAATACCTTACCAAAAGGAGGAAAAGCTAAAATTTGTATGGTTAGGAGAATTCAAAGTGAGTTGGGAGGTGTTCCCAGAGGTAGCGCTTATGCACATCTCAACAGGATCTCGCTGACAGACAAAGTAGATACGACCCCAAATAGCAAAGCTCCTCAGAGATATGGAGACATCTAGACAATATAGCCAGGGCCTGACAGCTCAGGAATTTGACCCTGTGCCAGTAGACCCTAATCTAGTATTTATACTCCCCAGTATGACTGAGTTAGTTTCAGCAGTGGTTTCCCTATGTATGTCTCTTCTGTCCTTCTATTCGAACCTATAATTAGTACTAGAACTGGTAGGTGTACATCCAAAAGACTTAAATCTTTGGGCTGTCCATGTGCCAACTGAGCCCTGAATCTCAACAAAGTTGCAACACATTCTCTCCAGTTCAATGGACTCACCCAGGACAACTAATGGGGAGGAAATGATGGACAAACAACATACAAAGGAACTGAGAGTGCCCACAACTGCAAGTGAGTCCCATCTATCAGATGTATGGGATCAAAGCCCCCCTCAATTAATGGTGGAGTGGGCGTCACCATCCCAGAGTCCTCAGGATTGGGAAATGAACTATGGACTAGATAAATTTACCAGTATTCTACTACAGACTATTTGTGATTCTAGCAATGGAGGAAATACCATTGTTGTGGAGGCAATGACCCATGGATGTTCTGGGGTTAGGGAGAAGGAAAAATAGATGTAATAGGGGGCATTTTTGGGACTCGGGAATCATCTGAATGACACATACAGATCATTATATATCTAGCCATAACCTACAGAGTCTAATGGGAGAGAGTGTAAACAACAATGTAAACTATAATCCATGCTTCATGGCAATGCTCCATAATGTGTTTATCGATTGCAATGAATGTACCACACTGATGAAAGATGTTGCTATTGTGGGAAAATGTGGAAGGTGTGGGGAACAGGGCATATGGGAATCACCTATATATTCTCTGTAACATTTATGTAATAGAAGTATCTTAAAAAAAAAAAAAAAAGAAAAGAAAAAAAAAAAGAAGAAATACAAATGGCTAAAAAGCACATGAAAAGATGCTCAACATCACTAGCTATTAGGGAAATGAAAATCAAAACTACAATGAGATATCATCTTATACCCAGTAGATTGGCAGCTATTAAAAAACAGGACTACAAGTATTGGAGAGGATGTGGAGGAAAGGGAACACTTATCCACTGCTGGTGGGAATGTAGAATGCTGCAACCATTGTGGAGGCAATTTGGCGGTTCCTCAGGAAGCTTACTACAGAACTGACATGTGAGCCAGCAATTCCACTTCTGGCTATATATCCAAAACAATGGAAAGCATAGACACAAACAGATATATGCACACCAATGTTCATAGCTGCATTATTCACTATTGCCAAAATTTGGAAGCAACCCAAATGTCCATCAACAGTTGAATGGATTAGCAAATTGTGGTATATGCATACAATGGAATATCACTCAGCTGTAAGAAGGAATGCAGTATTAACACACGGGATAACATGGATGAATCTTGAAGACCTTATGTTGAGTGAAGTTAGCCAGGCACTGAAGGAAAAATATTACATGACCTCAGTGATATGAATTAAGCAAATTGAGCAGACTCAGAACTAGAGTTGTAAATATAGGGTTACAGGAGACAGAAAGGGAGTAGAGGGTTGGAAGCCAATGCCCATATGGGCAAAATCAATGATAAGTTGGAAGGTGTAATTGTTCAGTGGATGCGCATGACAGTAGTGCAGTGTTGCTATTGTGTTCAGTGGTGTTAGTCTGTGAGGAGGGTAGCATGGGGGTTTGGATTGGACTATCCATGGAACTGGGAAGAGGGTCAGGGGAAGGAGCAGGTGAACTCTGGGGATTTGCAGGTCTGTGGTTAAAACTACAATGTTGGGAACATGCTCTTGGCAAATATGGCCGAGGAGGGTTACTGGTGTAGGCTATTTAAAGTGTGTGTGTGTGTGTGTGTGTGTGGCTACAGGACAGGGAACACCTAGGGCAGGTTTCTATGGAATATGTAAATGTTCATCTTGTCATAGTGTGTTATATCAGTGGGTGGCAACACGCACAATAAACAAGAAAATATTAAACTTTTATTTATATTTTATATATATATTATATAAATATATATTATATTTGGCATGGTCCAAAATGTAAATCATAATGTAAACCATTGACCATGGTTAGTAGCAATGCTTCAATATTTGCACATCAATTGTAACAAATATACCATCTGCATGTAAAATTTTATTAATAGGGAAGAGAGGAAAAGGAGGATGGTGTTGGGCTTTTGGGAATCCCTTATATTCTGTACATTACCTTTCTGTAACCTAAAGCTTCTTCGAAGATAAAATGAAAAAAATGAGACACTGGGGGAACATACAGAAGAAAATGTTACTGTACATACAAGACAACAGATCTTATAATGATGAAAGACATGTCTAAAATTTAAAAAAAATTATATTTTATTTATTTTAAAAACTATCATTACTATTTCATTTTCTTATTAATTTAATTTGATTATTTTGTTGACTTCATTTTTGAAAAGGTTTCAGATCAAAAAAGGGTCACAACTGTGGCAGGGTAAGATCATTGGTGTGGGGTGTCAGTGATGGGGCAAGAATGGGAGGGGGTTCACCTAGGGCATACCTCTAAGGCATATGAATGTGTTCAAGTGTTCATGGGGCATTGTCACAGTGGGTGGAGATCCACACAATAACCGAAAGAATATACAATTCCCATCCTGGTGAGCTTTGCTACATTCTCTAATGGGGCAGCAAAAATCTGAGTACAGGGGCAGTGCCAAGTGAAGGAGGACAGACCATTGAGACAGGCCCTTGATATTGATGATTGTGCTTATGAACCTTTTATTTTGAAATTGAAACTTAGCCTAGCATTATATATTGCCTAAGGGTTACTTCCTGAGGGTCTCCTTGTTGCTGAAATGTGGCCTCTCTCTAAACCAAACTCAGCATATGAATGCACTACCTTCTCCCCAGCATGGGACATGACTCCTGGGGATGAGCTTCCATGGCACTGAGGGATTATTACCAAGTGCCAACTAGCAATGCACCTGGAAAAAGACCTTGAACAAAAGTGGGAAAGGGTAAATACAAATGAGTTTTTATGGCTAAGAGATTTCAAAGTAAGTTGGGAGGTCATTCCAGAGGTTACGCTTATGCATGTCTCAGCAGGATCTCATTGACTTCCACAGTAAATATTGCCTCAAATAGCAGGGCTCCTGAGAGCTCTGGAAACGTTCAGACACTACAGCCAGGGCAGACACCTTAAGAGTTTGGTGGCCTGCCAGTGGCCCTTACTTTGGAATTTATGCTCCCCAGTGTTACAGAGTTGGACTCAGTTGTGATTTCCCTACACATGGCTCTTCTGCCCCTTCTATTTGAACCTATAGTTAGTACTATACTTGATAGGTGTATGTACAAGAGACTTAAATCTTTGGTTCGTCAACGTGCCAGCTGGGCCCTGAATCTCAGCATACTTTCATCACCTACTCTTCAGTTGATTGGACTCACCCAGGACAATTAACAAGGAAATGATGATGGACAAATCCCATCCCAAGGAGCAGAGAAAGCCTTCAAATGCAAGCAAGATAGTCCCACCATCTTCTCTATGGGATCTAAGCCCCATCTCAGTTTGAGGTACAGTGAGAATCACTGTCCCAGAATCCTCAATATTGGGGAATGAACGATGGACTAAAGTAGACTTACTATTATTCTACTATAGATATTGTGTTTCTAGCAATGGAACTTTTATCATTGATATGGATGCAGTGGCCACTGGGGGTTCTGAGGGGAGGGGGAGAGAAAAATAGGTAATATGGGGGCATTTTCAGGACACTGGAATTGTCCTTGCAATGATGCAATGATGGATAATGGCCATTATATATTTTGTCATAACTTACAAAATTGTGTGGGACAGTGTGTTAACTATAATGTAAATTATAATCTACAGTTAGTGGCAATGGTTCAATATGTGTTCGTCAGTTGTAACAAATGTACCACACTAATGAAGGATGTTGTTAATGTGGAAAAGTGTGGGAGGGTTAGGGAATGGGGCATATGGGAATCCTCTATATTTTTTATGTAACATTTATGTAATCTAAAGTATCTTTAAGATAAAAATAAAAAATAAAATAAAAAAGAGGATGCTAGATTTTGTCTAATACCTTTTCTGCATCAATAGAGATGATCACATGATTTTTCTGCTTTGATTTGTTAATGTGGTGTATTACATTAATTGATTTTCTTGTTTTGAACCATGTTTACATACTTGGGATAAAACCTCCTTGATTATGGTGTATAGTTCTTTTAATCAGATGTTGGATTTGATTTGCTAGTATTTTCTTGAGGATTTTTACATTTATTTTGTTAGAGAGATTGGTATATAATTTTCTTTTCTCTTAGTATTTTTATCTGGCTTTGGTATTAGGGTGCTGCTGGCTTCATAGAATGAGTTAAGTGTTTAGCGTACCCTTCTCTTCTTTTTTTTTGGAAGAGTTTGAGCAGCATAGGTACTTATTGTTCTTGAAATGATTAGCAGAATTAATCTATGAAGCTCCCTGGTCCTGGGCTTTTCTTTAAGAGTTTTTTCCCAAAATTTATCCTGAAATCCTGGTTACAATATTTTTTATTTGAGAAGTTTTTAGTTAACCAAACAATCATGCATACCATACAGGATTCCCATACGTTGCCCCCCCCCGCCACCACCACTTTACATTGTTGTGACACATTTGTTACAAATGATGAAAGAACATCATCATAATATTCCTGTTATCTACAGTCTACAGCTTATATTTGGAGTATTTTCCCCACAAACCATCCTATTATTAACATCATATATAGTACTGCATAATTGTTAAAGTTCATGGAGAATGTTCTGATATTTGTACTGTTAAACACATTCCATCATTCACCATGGGGTTCACTGTGTTATATGGTTCCCTGCTTTGTTCAATCCATCCAAAGTGTAACCTCAGTGGCCCTCAGATTTATCACAGAGTTGTGCTGTCTTCAGCTCAGTCCATTTTAGAACGTTTTCATTAATCCAAAAGGAAAATTCCCATATGCTCTTTTACCTCCCATTATTGACCCTTTGCATTGATATAGTACCTTCTTTGCCAGTGCTGTAAAAATATTACAATATTACTGTTAACTATAGTCTATAGTTTACATTAGTTGTATTTTCTCATTTACCTTCTTATAATAGAGTAACATTCTTATATTTGTACTATTAGCCACAATCATTATCCACTACCAAAATCACTCAGTTATGCACTCCCTAGATTATCCTCTAGCTTTCTTCAATTGACCTCCCTAGACTATTTCAGCTACAATCATATTTATAAATCAGCAGTATTGATTATAATGTGTTACCATCAACTCTAATCCTTTCCTTACATTTACAATCCCCCTTATTAAACACTCTACATGCATTCAATATCAGATCCCCCTTCTCAACCCACATTCTACTCTAGTAACTTATACTCTAGAGCTGAACTTCATGAGTTTGCTCCTTGTATTTAGTTCATATTAGTGAGACCATACAATATTTGTCCTTTTGCATCTGGGTTATTTCATTCAACATAATGTCATGTTGTCATATGCATACCAATTCATTGCTTTTTACAGCTGAATCATATTCCAATATACGTATATACCATATTTTGTTTATCCATTCATTGGTTTATGGATATTTGGGTGGATTGCATCTTTTAGCAATTGTGAATAATGCCACTATGAACATCAATGTGCAAATGTCTGTTCCTGCCTTTGCTTTCAGTTCTTCTGAATATATTCCTAGTATTGGTATTGCTGGATCATATGACAATTCTATATTTAGCTTCTTGAGGAACCACCAAACTGTCTTCCACAGAGGCTGCACCATTTACATTCCCACCAACAGTGAAGGAGTTTTCCTATTATTCCACATCTTCTCCAGCACTTGTAGTTTTCTGTTTTTTAAATAGTGGTCATTCTGTAAGGTGAGAAATGATATCTCATTATAGTTTTGACCTGCTTTTCCCTAATAGCTAGTGATGTTGAGCATCTTTTCATATGCTTTTTTGCCATTTGTATTTCTTCTTTGGAAAAATGCCTGATCAATTCTTTTGTCCATTGTTTTTAACTTGGGTTGCTTGTCTTCATATGATCTCTTTATAAAACACAGAGAGCAAACCCTTCTCTTTACTTGTGATTGGGTTTTTGAGGTCTTCTATTTCTTCTCAAGTAGTGTAGATAGTTTGTGTGTTTCTAGGAAGTTGTCCTTTTCATCTAAGTTGTCTTAATTTGTTGTCATACGGTTGTTCATAGTATCATCTTATTTCTGCAGGGTCAGTGGTAATGTCCATCCCACATTTCTAATTTTATTTATTTGCATCTTCTCTCTTTTTTTCTTTGGAATGTTGGTAAGGGTTTGTTGATTTTGGTTATCTTCTCAAAGAACCAACTTTTGGTTTTGTTGATTCTGTTGTTTCCTTTTTGTTCTCAGTTTTATTTATTTCTGCTTTAATCTTTGTTATTTCTTACCTTCTGTTTGCTTTGAGATTGGTTTTCTGTTCCTTTTCTAGTTTCTCCAGCTGTGCATCTAGGTCTTCAATATTAGCTCTTTCTTATTTTTTGATGTAAGCATTGAGGACCATGCATTTCCCTCTCAGCATTGCCTTTTCTTTATCCTATTAGTTTTGATATGTTGTGTTTTTGTTTTTTTTCATCTTGAGATGTTTACAAATTTCTCTTGCAATTTCTTCTTTGGCATACTGACTGTTTAAGACTTTGCTATTCAACCTCCACATATTTTTCAATTTTCCCTTTCTCTGCCTGTTATGGATTTTCAGCTTTATTCCATTATGATCAGAAAAAGTGCTTTGTATAATTTCAATCTTTTTAAATTTATTGAGATCTGTTTTGTGATCCAACATGTGGTCTATCCTGGAGAATGTTTCATAAATACTTGAGAAGAATGTATCTCCTGCTGTTTGGGAATGCAATGTTCTGTATATGTCTGTTAGGTCTAGTTCATTGATCTTATTATTCAAGCTTTCTGTTTCTTGTTTATCCTCTATCTAGATATTCTACCTAATGATAGGAGTGTTATATTGAAGTCTCCAAATATTAGTGTAGAAATGTTTATTTTTCCCTTCAGTTTTTCCAGTGTTTGCCTCATGTATTTAGGGGCACCCTATTTAAGGGTGTAAATATTTATGATTGTTATTTCTTCTTAGTGATTTGCACCCTTAATAATATATTATGTCCTTCTTGTGTCTTATAATAATTTTGCACTTAAAATCTATTTTGGCCAATATTACTATAGCTATCCCAGCTTTTGTTTTTTTATTTTTGGTTACTGTATGTGTGGAACATCTTTTTCCATCCTTTCACTTTCAGCCTATTTGTGTCCTTGTCTATGTTCCTGTAGAAAGCATATAGATGGCTCATATATTTTATCCATTCTGCCAATCTGCGTCTTTTTATTGGGGAGTTCTGGCCACTAACTTGATTGTTATTACTGTAAAGGCATTACTTAGACCATTTTATCCTTTAGGTTTCATTTCTTACTTTTGTCTATCTTTTTACCCTTTTATTTATCCTTACTAATAATAGTCATTTCTACACTCTCCTCCAAGCCTCTCTCCATCTTTTCCTTTCAGGCTGCAATACTCTCTTTACTATTTCTCGTAAGGTCAGTCTTTTGGTGAAAATTCTCTCAATTTCTGTTTATCTGTGAAAACTTTAAACTCATCTTCTTTTTAAAATTTATTTTATTTTATTTTTTATATTTTAAAAGATGCTTAGAATTCTTGGTTGGCAGTTTTTTTTCTTTCAGTTTTAAAAGTTTAGTGTACACTACCTTTTTGCTTACATGGTTTCTCAGGAGAAATCCAGCACTAAGTCTTATTGGATATCCTTTGTATGTGATGCATCACTTTTCTCTGGCTGCTTTCAGAATTATCTCTTTATCTTTGGAATTTTTCATTCTGAATAACATGTATCTTGGAGTAGGTCTATTTGGATTTATTCTGCTTTGAGTACATTGTCTTTCTTGGTTATTAATATTTTTGTCTTTCATAAGAGTAGGGAAAATTTGGGGCCATTATTTCCTCAAATATTCTTTCTATCCCTCTTCCCTTCTTTTCTCCTTCTATGACACTCATGAGACATATGTTAGTTGAGTGACATCCTGCCATTTAACTCCCTAAGTACTTGCTCAATTTTTCCCATTCTTTTCTCTTTCTGTTTTTCTTTCTTTTCGAGTTCAGGTGCTCTGTCCTCTAATTCACTGATTGTTTTTTCTACCACATCAAATATGTTTTTGTATGCCTCTAAAGTATTATTATCTCATGTGTCTTTTATTCCTTTAAGTTCTGTTACTTTTATGTTCAAGCTTTCCAATTCTTCTTTATGTACACCCAGTGTCTTCTTTTTATTTCTTAAAACCAATTTTATTGATACATAATAATAAAGCATAAATCCATCCAGAGTGTACAATTAATGGTATTTGGTATAATTATATAGCTTTGCATTCATCACTTCAATCATTATTAGAGCATTTTCATTATTCCAATAATGATAAGAATAATAAGCAAAAACCAGACAAACAAACAAAACAAACCTCACCACCTCTCAATTTCTTTATGCTTCCCCTGCCATACATAGCTGCTACTCTGTTTCTGTTGCTCTAGTTTATTTGTACTTATATCTTGTAAAAACAGTCTTATATGTGCAATATTACCCATATTCTTATTTCACATGAGGTTTCTCTATGCTGCACAGTCGCATGTTACATTTTTTAGCTTTCCTTCTAGTAATATACATGACCTTAGATTCCCTTTCAACCACTGTCATACCCATATAATAGCTTTGCAAGCTACAAACACCATGATGTGCTCTCACCATTTCCATTGGTTTCCAAAAATTTACAAACAACCTTTTAACCAATTCTGCACAGATTAACCCTCAGCTTTCCATTCTATACCCTCATTCTATTTTCTGGTGACCTATATTCTAATTATTAATTTCATGAGTTTACGTAATATATTTAGTTCATGATAGCACAATCATACAGTATCTGTCCTTTTGTGCCTGGCTTGCTTCATTCAAAATAATGTCCTCCAGGCTCATCCATGTTGTCATATGCTTCTTGACTTCATTTCTTCTTACAGGTACATGATATTCCATCGTGTGTATACAAAATTTGTTTATCCATTCATTGGTTGATGATGGACATCCCAGTGTTTTTTTTTTTTTTTTTTACTGTGTGAAAGGCATGGATGGTTTTTATTACTCTATAGCTACAGTGTAATTTGATATAAAATATAAGCAACACACAAAATGCTTATATCTGCTACCATGTAATATAATTCTCCATTGAATATTGTAATAAGCTAATGTAAACTTTATGCCATTACATACTCTAAGATTTTCATATAAGTGGTATAATACAACTTTTATTGTTTGTGAAATCCTGACATATATAAGATTCTTCTACAACTGGCAAAGAGCTCAGAGTGTGCATAATTAGCTTATTTTTCCCTTACACCCCACACTGGAGCTTCACTCTTACATGCAGAATTATAAAATAATGAAGGCAAAGAAACCCCCTTGAACCTGATTCCAATTGGCCCAGTGTCTCAAAGAATTCCACTCCATAATAGGTTACATGATAGAAAGGCTGTAGTGTCATCTAGCCTGCCTAAATACTCATACCTGATCTTTAACTTCTGATACATTATGCATTTTATTTGGACGAAAAGTAAAAGTGGAAGATGTTCTCTGTAATTCACCTATAATTCACATGCTGAGATATTGACCTCTTACTGACTGTTAGGTGGTCCAGATGACTTTTTAAAAAATTATGATAAAAAAAATAACCATGATAGGTCAGCTAAGGAAAAGGTTTAATCAAATATATGGATACTAATTTTTCACTCAGTCATTAAGGAGAGCTGTGAACAAAGAATTGTTTAAATGATTTTTCAAATAGAAAAACTCAAGAACTGAACTACCACAGGTGTTTATTTTATTGCAGAAGCTGAGATATTCCAAAAGGAGATATCGTCACTTGATTGGAAAATAAACACCATAGCTGAAGGCTCTGCTGAATATGTAAATAATCTCATAAGGTCGTCCCTGTCATTTTCCCTGTCATTTTCTAGCACTGCTGTAAATCTTTATAGTGCATTCCAAGCAAACCAGCCATTCCAAATCTATAGTTTCTCTGCTCTTTAATTCAGTCTACAGAACTGCTGAAAAAGTAGACAAATCTATCTAAAAGTAAAAATAATGTTTGTATAGAAGATATTCCTGTTATACAGGTATATACACAGGTTGGGGCAGTAACAGGTCTGTAAAGCTATTCTCAACCACCCATACTTTAAGATTCTGTTGTCGGAACCTCTAACTGGCTTGGCTCTGTTGATTCTTGTATCATTGCTGGGCCTTCTGATTCATTCTGGTCCACCAACTGGCCTGGAAAAGGTTTAATGACTGTGAATTTGATAAACTGCAGAATCTAAGATCCTTCTGTGGAGCTGATTTCCAGGCATCTGGGGGTTTTAAATGACACTCCTAGGGGCATGCCATGGACCACCACAAAGCCAGGGTTAATTGTGATTGTTCCCTGGGCTTCGAGGTCTTTTAGGCGACTGTAATGCTTTAGTGTTTATTTTACTAGCCATTCCAAGAGGCAAATAGGAAACAACTAATTCAGGTTTTTAAACAACAAACTTGATTTTATTACTTCCACACATAATTCTTTCAAGTTATGGATTTCCAAACCAGGTAGGGTTTCAAAAGGCAATTCATTCTGGCAAGCTTCTACATAAAGGAACTCAGGATTTGATTCAAACACAGGGATGGTACTTTTACTGCCTTTGTGAGTCCAAGAGCTTGAACAAATTTCAAATAAAAAATCTCTTCCACTTGTTTGCATAGCTTGATTATTCTTACAATCCAGTCCTCTTTTACTGGTGTATTTGTTCTTGTCTGAGTAACTTCAGTTGTACTGTGAATCAGAAGTTCTGGTTTTTTAATAACAAATTGAATTCTATTGACCATTTGAATGATGATTTTTTTCCAGGCTTGGAATTCCTGGAAGTACCATGCGGGACTTCTAAAAGGAATATTTTCTGGTAGACTTTCCACAGAGATCATTAGGATGTGCCTCAAATTTCTAGTAAGGTACAGCCTTAGCTTCAGTGCTTACCAAGGCTTCAGCAAATATTTTGTAGAAAAGCTGATCTACCATCTTTCTTAATTTAAAGATCCTGACATACCACTCTTCCTTTACTCCTGAAGCTGGTTTATCAAGTTGTAAATCTTCACGGATTGAATTCAGAAGTTGGCAGGGGTAGCTCTGGCAGGTGGAGGGGCGGGAGGACTGGGAGGGGAGGACGGACAGTCAACAGTCCCTTTTCTCTGCTTTCTGAACTTCTCTCACCCTGCTCTTCCTCCTCTCAGTGTCTTCTTAATAGCCTTTCTTTAGTCATATACTCCTTCATCTCTTTGAATTAATTTAGAAGATTCATTTGAATGTCATTATTTTTTAAAATCCTATTTCTCATCTAGACTTTTAATTCGCTTCTTTGGCTGGGCCATATCTCTTGTTTCTTCATATGGCTTATAATTTTTTTTTTGCTTATGTCTAGGCATCTGATTATATTGATGAGTTCATTCTGATGGTCAATTTTTCCCTCTTGCCTAATGTTTTATTGTTGATTGTCCTTGTTTTATAGTCTTTCTTTTATTCTTGGTTCAACATATTCTAGAACTTTAAATTACTAACACAGTGCCAGAGACCCTCTAATGGGGTGCAGACCAGATCCAGGATGGGCTGGGGACAGGGTAAATATCCCAAAGCCTTTTTTCCAACTTCACTTTCCTGGTCTGCCAGCAGATCACACTCTTTGCTAAACTTTTCCTAGAGCCCTAGGAGTGAGGGAGTGTGTCTCTTCCAACCTCCACTGGACTCTGTTGAGACAATAGAAACTTTTCAGGGCTGGCCTGAGCTGTGATTCAAAACGAGGATCTGCTGTTCAATCTTGCCAAGCAGGAGTCTCACTCAGCCCTCCACAGCACCCTCTTTCCCAGGGATGAAAACACCTGCTCCTCTCTCAGCAGGCGGCAGTCTGCCATGGATTGTGCCAGTGGCTGTTGGCCTTGGGGGTTTGGGATGGGTGCTGTTTCCTGAGGTGGAAATAAACTCACAGTTTTCGCTTTGGCCTTTTCATCTTTCTATTCTACTCTCTTCTGGATGATATGCGCCATTCCCCTGGTCTGCAGATGCCCCAAAACAGCTGCTTTGGACAGCTTCTGCCTTTCTTCTGCTGTTTTTGTAAGAGAAACGAGCTCTGCCATCTCTGTCTTCTTGTCCCTAGACCCAAGAGGAGACTTCTTGAAGCAATACTTTGACCAATGTAATGAACCACTAAAGTATAAAGTTGTCCACCTCATGAGCCAGCAGTGGGGATATTGGAGGACATGTGTGCTTCAGAAATACCTGTCCCAGATCATACATCTCCTTATCTTCACTTATATCATGTTATGATATCCAGGGTACTTTCCTCCACATTGTAGTAATAAGTAATACTATCAGTCCTCTCTATTAGTTAATCTTTGCTAGACAAACTACTCTTTTCAATATCAAGATTAAGGGAGGAATTAATACCCATTATGAATTTTAAGTAGAAATAGTTTGCATAAAAGTTAAAAAAATAATGGCTAAATTTAGAAAGAGTTGGCTCATAGAAGGTCTTAGTGTTTCAGTTCAATTACAATAAGACATCTGTCTCTTTTAATGCTAAGCTGGCTCTTAATCCTTATATCTTTAGTGCTTTCCTTTAAGCTTAGTAAGCTTAGCTCTTAGCTAGGATAAGAAAATGTATCAGAAAATCATATCTGTCTAAATCAGAAAGATAAAACTACAGGAAAAAAATGAAACACAGAGGCTCACTAGAGAATTTTGTCATTGCATTTAATCTCTCATTCCTATAAATTGCCGTCCGTTCACTTTTCTTCCACTCTGATGATGTTAACCACTTTCTACTCTTTTGAGCCAAAGAGAAAACTTGGATAGCATAGACAGTGTCTCTATTATTCATTTTTGGACATATAAGCCCTTATTTTTCCTGAAACAAATAAAAGGAAAGCTAAGGTCTAATTTAGATTGCATCAAGAACACTGACAGAAGCAACAAACTCTAAGCCTCAAGAAATTTCCTATTATGTTTACTTGGTGTCATGTAGTCTAAATATCTTGAACTGGAAATCATAGATTCATAAAGTACTTATGTGCAAGGGCCTTTGGAGAGCGTTTTGACTACACTACACTCTTGCTCCCTTCTTTTATATATGAGGAAACTAGAACCAGGGAGATTAAGCAAAATGATTTGCTGTTTTTTTTTTTTTTCCTTTGCTATATTAAAAACCTGGTATGGCCAGATCATGCCAATTAGAGCATCCAGATTGGAGGCATTTACCAGCCATCCAAAAAAACCTTGCTCTCACTCAGAAATCATGCTTGCCTTCCAATTTCTTAGAACAGCTGGAGCCTCAGTAGAGCATCTTTCCTTCCCACCGCTCTTGCTTCCCTCCCACTGTCTTCCTGAGACTACAGAATATAGGGCTGCCTTCATCGCAGTGTAATATTGCAACATGACCACTAGATGGAAGCATAGGATGCACATTCCCATCTAGAGCACACTATTGTCTTAAGCATTCTCTTCCTTAGGAAAGGAAAACCACAAAGTGAAGCGAAATGATCCGTGTTTATCAACACAGAAAAAATTAGATGAAGAGATGAATAATATAATGCCAAATAATGGAGGCAAATGTATTTCTGTTATTAGGAAAATTCAATTATTTACCTTGAATGAAGTGATTGACAATACTTGTTGATTTCTTCTTTGAATACTAAGCACATATTTAAGGTTTCAACTGATATCTAAAACTAAGAAGAACATTTTATCTCTAGAAATGCTAAGAGATAGAAGTGTACACTGTGGAAAAACACATTTTCTTTCCAAATAAGCTTCCTGTCCAGGGTAGTTATTGAAAAGAATGTCCACCTTTTTTTTAGCCTGTTGTGCAAAGCTCTCTAAAAGCAGCCTATAATGTGCCTGAATCCTGCATTCCAGCTAATCAAGTCTACACTGTCTGCTTCAGAGAATCCTTGTGTTCCTGTGCTCATGACTTGGCTCCCATTGCTCTCTGTGCCCCCAAATGGAAAAT